>PVJI01012382.1:0-51884 GCA_004026765.1 Micronycteris hirsuta | reverse complement strand
TTCCAAGTCATGAAAGGCAAGGACCTACATCCAAGAATACTCTATCCAGCAAAGATTTCATTTAGAATGGAAGGGCAGAGAAAGTGCTTTGCAGATAAGGTCAAGTTCAAGAAGTTCATCACCACCCAGCCTTTATTGTATGAAATGTTGAAGGGAGTTATATGAGGTATGGAGGAATATCAACAGGGGAGTGGTAGAGGGAGAAGGTGGGAATGGGGCACAGAACAAGTAGCATAAATGGGAGGTAGACAACAGACAAGTGAGGTTAGAACAGTATAGGAAGTACAGGAGCAGAAGGACTTATGTGTAGGACCTATGGACAAAACTAAAGGGAGGGGAAAGGGGGGTAAGGGGGAGGGGGAAAGAAGGGGGGAAATGGGGCAACTGTAACAGCATAATCAATAAAATATAGTTAAAAAAAAAGACCTCTGAGTAATAAATAATATGAGCTATTAAGCAATGAACATATGAGCTATTAAGACCTCTGAGTAATAAATAATAAACCTATTGAACATTTAAATCACTAATCCCCAAACATTTTAACCACCATCCCTTTTTTCTTTTATCCCTAGCAACATCAATATATATGTGGTGGGACTCTAGTGTTCTATGGGAACCAGAAGCACAGTGGTAGGTAGCATCTTGGCTAGGTTGTATCGATTACCCAAGAATTGACAAAGTCTGCCCTGACGCAGCATCCCAGATATGCAGGATTCAGAAATATGCTCAATAAGCAAGAAATCAAGGAGATATCCTTAACTTCAAGTGTGATTAATGTATTTCCAAAATGCATGATTTCTGCCAAAAGGTTTAACTAAATTTTAAACCCATAAGTTCAAGTTCTTTAAAACTTCTTTACACAGAGCCAGCTTACCACTTCCTAGTTCCAACTCCACTTCCATAGCTATTATTGAAGCTCGGTGTCATCACTGTTCAGAATTGATGACTCCACCCTCTCGTCCATTACTTCCTAGGCTACGTTTTCTCTTGCCTAGGTCTCTGAAAGGCATACACATTGATGTGAATTTGGGAGGGAGATGAGAAGAAAATCATCTTCCAACTGAATACAAACAATGTTACTACCGGTTCACATTCTTCTGTGTAACAACTCTGAAATTTCCCAGAGATATATGAACATTAGATTTCCACATTGACTAGAACAACATGGGGTTATCAGTCTACTTTCAAAGTAATATGATGTACTCTAATGTCCTTGCTTGAGTGAATAGGACACCTCATTCTGGACAGATCTAGTGGCAACACCAATTTTTTGAAAAACTCCAGAAAGGTCAATTCATCCTTCTAAGTATCAAGTTTCTCATCCTATGAGAAATAAAGATGCTAACTACTAATGTCCACATCATTCTTTACACATAAAAATATGCCGTAAATTGCCTAGTCTTTCTAGGTTTCAAAGGATAATCAGTAACATTCCATGGGAAGCCTGTGGCATAGTGTTAAGAACACGAACCTTAACACTAAATAGACTAAATTTAAACTCCAACTCTGGAAATGAACAGTTCTTTTATCTTAGCAAATTATTTAAAATAGAGTAGCAATACCTATCTAAATACAGTTATTGCCTCATAATGTATTTAAAATACCCAGCATAATGGTATGAACAGAGTAATAATAATATAACCATTGACTATATCACTAATATGTGTTTGTAGTACTAAGTAATTTATATGCATTATATAATTTAATATCTCCAACACTGTTTTATGCATGGATCTTTATATTTCTGAATTTGATTACAGATGTGTCACAGACTTTGGAACTATGGTATGATCCATTGTTTTGAAACTAGAGATTCTCTCAGAAATATGCACAAACCTATGCATCCTTAGGCAAATCTCCTGCTCCCTATATTTCCTTAACTATAAAATCTCCAATTGTGGGCCAGATATGTCTCCTGGATTTGGAGGGTACATCTTCAACAGTTTACTCTTTCTCACTTCTCTTCTTTACACTATCTCCATATCTTTGAATAATGACTCCATTTCTATATTTGTTACAGCAAAATATGCAGGTTGCCTAATGACCCTCAATAGACTCTCATAAGATTATATATTTTACAGATTACATATTTATCAAGAATACTCCATTCTAGATCAGCGTGGTTTTCTCCATTGTGTCTTCTAATTCCAAGCATAACCACTGCTGTCTTGACAAAGATTCTAACAGCAAAAATATTCTTCAGCACAGCAACATCCTAGAAAAAAACTTAGTTCCAATCTGTGTCAACCCCCTGGAGAACATCTGAATAATGATTCAAATCTGGACTCTTCAGCTCAGAAATTTAGGTCAAGTTCTTGTATCTTTTACTGGTTATATCTTGGTTTTTATGTCTAGTATCCCTGCTTCCTTTAGAGGAACTCCTCCTCTTCCTGTCCAATAATGTGATTCTGGTGAGAAAGCTACTAATCATAATGCCCTATCACATTGGCCACTGGGGTGGCCTTCTGACCCAGGCCCCTTCAAACATAGAACTAAATTCCTCTAACCATACCGATTGTTCTTGGTTGAGTATGTGATGAAGCTTAGACAATTTGTGTTCTTCCTTGATGGTTTCAAGTTTGAGCTAGACAAAAAAGACCTTGTTTTCAGGTCATAAATCTAGAAGAATAAAGGGAGCTAAAAGCAATCCTTATTCTTGGCATAAAGAAAAAACACCTTATTAGAAGAGAATGAAAAAGAGAGAGAGAGAGAGAGAAGAGAATGAGGCCAAGAAACAAAGGGAAGCAAAGGCAAAAGATGGACAGAGATATTCCTAATGGCATTATTTGAGTGTCTGATCCAGATAGTCCAGATATATATCAGATTTTCCAGTTATATGAATAAATAATTTCCTTTTATTCTTCAAGTGACTTTGATTTGGGATTACGTCATTTTGCAAATGTACTTTCCAATATCTGCCATTGTCTATCTGGTTGCTTAGCTCTGTCCACATCTCATGTATATTCTGTGTTCCAGAAACTCCTACTTCTTTTGTGTAAACAGGACTCCACCCCACACCTGGCTTTTTGTGGCCCACTATCATTGAACACCAAACCAGCCATATTAGAGTCTAACTGATAATGGGGCAGACATTTAAAAAGTAGACATCCAGTCAAAAAATTGGTCATCAACATCAGCATAGTATGAAGTACGTGCAGATTGAGTTTACATGAAACAATGGGACATCCTAGGAATTATTATTGCTTTCTAGAGTTACACTTTTAATGCATAAACATAAATAAAATAATTAAAACATTTATATAGATATGGGATTAGTGCTACCCATGTATAATGAACATCCTTATATTCCCCTCAAAATTTTGGGCAAAAAAGTGTGCATTATACATGGCAAAATATGGGTACTTTTCCCATTCCTCCATTGTCTATGTTGGGTCATCTGACTTGTTTTCACCTATGCAATGTGAGCAGAAGTGATGTGTCTCTTCTGGGCAGAAGCAGGTAAGAGTGGAGGTGTTTTCTGCACATTCTCTTTCTTTACCCTCCATGATCATCTTGAAGGCCATATGTTGAAGAAAGTGGTATTGTAAGATTGAAGGGCCCTGCCTCCTGTGTCTCTTTCTGACCACTTTGGACTTTGAGTTAAGAAAAAAAAAACATTTATTGTGTTAAACCACTGATATCTTGAGGGTTTTTTAAAATAGCATTTAGCCTATCTTGAAAAATACATCCTATCATTGTACTTATCATATTGTACTATAAATTGCCTGTTTTATTTGTCTGTCTCCTTCATTAGACTTTGAGATCCTGGAGGGGAGAGCCAGTGTATATGTATTCATTACTGTATCTCTGGTGTTTAGTGCAGTGTTCAGTAGAATAGTTATAATAATGGATATTGTAAGAATACAGTAAATGAATGTATATGCACTGAAAGGATTCCCTATATTGTCTCACTAATAAGGATCACTCTTCTTTTTTAATTTATTTTTTATTTTTATTTTATTTTATTTTTAATATATTTTATTGATTATGCTATTACAGTTGTCCCATTTACCCCTTTTCTTCCCCTCCACCCCCTTTCTCCACCCTTTAGTTTTTGACCATAGGTCATACAAATAAGTTCTTTTGCTTCTGCATTTCCTATACTATTCTTAACCTCCCCCTGTTTGTTTTCTACCTCCCATTTATGCTACTTATTCTGTGCCCTTTTCCCCGCTCTCCCCCTACCACTCACATGTTGATAATCCCCCATACCTTATATAAATCCCTTTAACATTTCATATAATAAAGGCTGGGTGATGATGAACTTCTTGAACTTGACCTTATCTGAGAAGCACTTTATCTGCCCTTCCATTCTAAATGAGAGTTTAGCTGGGTAGAGTATTCTTGGATGTAGGCCCTTGCCTTTTATGACTTGGAATACTTCTCTCCAGCCCGTTCTTGCCTGCGAGGTCTCTTTTGAGAAATCAGCTGACAGTCTTATGGGAATTCCTTTGTAGGTAACTGTCTCCTTTTCTCTTGCTGCTTGTAGGATTCTCTCCTTATCTTTAATCTTGGGTAATGTAATTATTATGTGTCTTGGTGTGTTCCTCTTTGGGTTCAACTTCTTTGGGACTCTCTGAGCTTCCTGGACTTCCCAAAAGTCTATTTCCTTCACCAGCTTGAAGAGGTTCTCCATCACTATTTGTTCAAATAAGTTTTCAATCCCTTGGTCTTCCTCTTTTCCTTCTGGCAGCCCTATGATCCATATGTTGGGATATTTACAGATGTCCTGGAGGTTTCTGAGCCCCTCCTCCATTTTTTTAATTCTTGTTTCTTCATTCTTTTCTGGTTGGATGTTTTTTTCTTACTGCTGGTCCACTCCATTGATTTGAGTCCCAGTTTCCTTCTTAGCCCTATTGGTTCCCTGCAGATCTCTCCTCATTTTCTTTATACTATCCTTCATTTGTTCAAGTAATTGTGATAAGTTTTCATCTAATTCTGTGAGCATCCTGATTACCAGTGTTTTAAACTGTGCATCTGATAAGTTGGCTATCTCTTGGTCGGTTAGTTCTGGAGCTTTTATCTATTCTTTCATTCGGGCCATTTTTTTCCCTCAGTGCACCTGTTACTTTAAGGGGTGGAGCCTTAGGTGTTCCCCAGGGTAGGGAAACTCACAGTCGTTGTGTTGTGACACAGCCTGCGGGGGCGGGACCTGCGAGAACAATGGCGCTTGCTCCGCTCTCCACATCTACACCGCTTCCCACAAGCAAGTTGAGCCTCTCTGCGCTGGCTCCGAGCTTGCTTCAGGGTCTGTGGACGGGCTGCACAGTTCCAAGCCCCCATGGGTCTCCCCAATGAACTCTGCTGTGAGGACGGGAGTTCCTCCCGCCACCGCCTCAACTCAACTCCCACAAGTGTTTTCAATCGGTGGTTTGAGGTTTTATTTCCCCGCTTTGATGGGTTGTGCCCTGCTTTTTCTCCTGGTTTGTCTGCATGAGAATTAGGACCTACCTGGTCCACCAGTCTCGGCCCTGCTGGGACAGGGTCGGCTGGGCGCTGGACGCATTTTAGTCAGGCACACCCATCTCGGTGTGCTGCAGCGTTGCCAGTATCACTCCACAAACCAGGGTTTTGCCGTGCGCTCACCGCCCGGCTCGCTGCGGAGTGGCCACACACTCTCTCTTCGCCTGGCTCCACCCTGCTTACCAAACTGAATGTATGTGTCTTCTTTAACTCCTTGGTTGTTGGACTTCCTCTCAGTTTGATTTTCTGTGAGATCTGGCTGGTTTTGTTTAAATAAATTGCTGTTTTTTCCTCGTTTCATTGTGCGCGGAGGCACGGCGTGTCCACCTATGCCTCCATCTTGCCGGAAGCCTAGGATCACTCTTCTTAAAGAGATGGTAATTCTTCACTAATGGAGACTCAGTATGCCTTTCTCACAAGTATTGATAGTAGGTAGGTAGAAGAACTTTGTAATGGTTTTAACCTAAGTGATAATGTTCAAAGATCAACCAGTGGCTCAATCACAGTAGATTTGAAACCCTTAGTTTACATACTTGAGTCACATTTTAAGTTGCTTATAAATAGCCAATAGAATTTTTCTAAAAAGATGAATTTATCTTATGTAGTCCATAGATGTCAGTATAACATGAAACAAATATACTGCACACTGGCTCAATGGGATAAAAATTGTGTGTAGCAAGAATATTTTGAAATTCACATGTATGAGGTTGATGAAATGGCTATTGATTAGTCATTCTGGATGAAAATCCAACCAACTGAGCAAACACAATTAGCTAAATTGCTATTTGGCAATATGTAACCAAAAGGAAATCTGGTTATTTGAAAGAATTTTTCCCTTTCACAGGTTAAGCAATCATATACAGAAATGAGCCTAGTGTTTTTAAAATGAGTATTTTTAATCATCAAGTAAATTTAAGTAAAATCTCATGAATTTCTAGCACATTTTTAAATGTGACAGGCATTTTTTTAAGCTTTAAAGAAAAAGAAACTTGCAGCGTTATGTGGGAACATTTTTTGTTGAGTCTTGGAAAAAGTCACTGAAGATTTCTGAGACACTTCTAGAACATTCAGGCTATACCATTTCCTGAATAGGTTTGTCTAATTGAAAAGGAAACTCAATCCAAAAACAAAACACAACAAAAAAACCAAACCCAAAAATGTGAGGGTTATCTCAAGGCCTACTTCATTCCAAATACCCATTTTGCTTTTATTTTTATATTATCCTTTTAGCTTTGTTTGATGCAATCTGAGTATGTGTGGTATTACAGAATGCTGTAGGGCACTGCATGACTGTGCTATAATTCAGTACACTGGGTATACTTTTTTTACTGTTCTACATGTATTCTTATAACAGATCTAAGGAAAGTGCAGAGTGACAGGTAACTATTATGCTACTAAAAGACAATGAAGATAAGGTTGCAATTTTCCAAATGAAAGTTTTTAGTTATAATTGCGTGCATACACATTCCTTAACCCACTTACATGGAAGACATTGACAATTATTTCTGAGATTCAAAAAGGAACAATTAGGTCCACATTCATACACTAATAAGCACTGCATTATCTAAACTTCTTTTTCTTTTTAAATTATGAAAATGAGCATTGAACAGTGGCAATGGACACATAAAAGTAGTAATTAGTTTCCTCAAAGTGCAGCTTTCCCCATAAATATATTTTAGCTAGGAGATTTAGTAGCTATTTTTTAAAAATAATTACTTTATTGTTGTTCAATTATACTTGTCTGAATCCTCTCCCCTCCCCTCCCCCCACCACCTCCAACCCCACCTCCCTTCCCTGCCTCCCTTCTACCCCCTGGTTCTGTCCATGTGTCCTCTATAGTGGTTGCTGAAGACCCTTCTCCCCATTACCCCTCCCTCCTCGCCCCTGGCTATTGTTAGATTGTTCTTAATTTCAATGTCTCTTGCCCTTTAAAAAATCAGAAATTCTGAATCAATTTATCTTCCTACTCTATGTTTATGAGGTTGTTCCAAGGCAAATTGCCTTTCAGCAAATTGCACAGGTTGCAACCACCGGTTCAATCAAAAATAAGCTAGAAGATATGCTCTGTGGCATTTGAAGTCTGGTAAAAGATATTTCTGTATGGGACAGGAGAATACAGTCAAAGCAGAACTGCATGTGTGGATTCTGTATAATAGTGCTGTATAAGCAGGAAAACCAAACAAAGAAACAACTACCTTTTGAGCCTAGTATGTAGTGTGACTGAATGAAAAGATGGTCATTTGTCATTTTTGCTTTTCTCCATGAAATAATCCTAGATATGTCTAGATTCCATAGCAAAACCTAGCTGTTGTATAAAAATCATTTTAATCAGTAGGAGAATTAAAACATATATAAAACCATATAAGGCTTTGTAATCCATGAAATCTCAATGTGTAATATATTGTCAGGTCTGCATGAGAATATTTCTTTGGAAAGCTGATTTTACAGCTAATCTGAATGCTATAATTTTCCAGGTGCCATTTGAGCTTGATTCCCTTAGAAATGTGTCTGTCCACTAGTTGAATATTCCCTTTTAGTTGTAGCTTCATTACAGGACCTTAAAATATTTATTCTTCTTATAATTTTTCTTACAAATGTATTGCAAATATTAGTGCTTTATTTAAAATTATGGAAAACAGACCTGTTATTTACAACTGAAAGTTTAAAAAAGGATGATCTCTTGACAGACTGAAAGAAGTAATCCTGTAGGCTAAGGGGCTTCAAATCGTTTTGTGAGAGCAGGGGTATATCATGAAAAATCCTTTGGGGAAAGAGAGCCAGAGGTTATTAAGTGCTCTATGGAAGAGTAAACGTTGGAGATTAAGGAGGCCTCATCTGCTTTTTAGCATTTTTCCCTTGCAGACATATTCAAAAGAGAGATTTTATGACTGCAGTGACCTTGGAAGATAGAATTGCACAATTACACACACCTGTTACAGTGGCAGTGTTTAGAAGTTTGCTTCTATCAGGCATCTGGCCAGCTTAAAAGAATTTTAATTAAGAAGAGGTCATGAGGTAACATAGCTCGGAATCTCTTTTCATAACCACTTTTGATACCAAACAAAATGTCATTCAGTCAATCAGTTGCTTACCAGGACTATCTTAATACTATCTTGGAAATCAGTATGCAGGTTAAATTGTTAAGCTGTTACTATACTTTTTTAGAAAGTGTGCACTCTAACTGTATGTTCATATCTGAATAGAGATTTTCTTCATCTTGAGAGTCACAGCTGGAGCATTACTTAAAACCTAACACCAGCCAGGAAACCTCTTGCTGTGTGCAATTCCCCAGCTTTCAGCATAATTATGCAAATCCATCTTTGACATTAGAGAAAGGCCAGTGACAATGTCAGGCAAATGTTATCCAATTTTCACTTAGCCCCATTCTAGGTATTCACAGAGATGATGTTCAAGTGCTATAATATGAATGTCATTTAAATGTCTAAGAGAGCTGCAGTTTGGTTCCTGCTATTGGAGTGGTTTAATTAAAAGGAGAAACTCCTCTTCACAGATATCTCTCTACTTCTGTCTCCCAACCAGCAGTGATACCTACAGTTTACCGGTGATTCTTGTAACACTACCAGGCAGCAGTTTCTATGGCATTGGCCACTACGAACTCTGCTATTTGGTTGTGTCTCAATGTAAAACAGAAGTACCTGCAGCCAGGGTTTTGTCCTGACTTTTTTGCTTTGCTTGTTTTTAAAGATTTAATTTATTTATTTTTAGAGAGAGGGGAAGGAAAGAAGAAAGAGAGGGAGAGAAACATCAATGTGTGGTTGCCTCTTGTGCACTCACGACTGGGGACCTGGCCTGCAACCCAGGCATGTACCCTGACTGGGAATCGAACCAGTGACCTTTTGGTTCACAGGACAGTGCTAAATCCACTGAGCCACACTAGCCAGGGTTGTTTGTTTCTTTTTATGTAGTTCTATCTAACACAGCCATAATAGTTTAGGAAACTAGAAACATTATGTTCCTTTTCAGGAACAAAAAAATGGCCATAGAAATGTTTCTTATTGGTTACAATAGATAAAGAAATAGGTTTTTGGATATCCTTGAATGACTTCTACATTCCACATGTGAGTTACCATAAGCCCATGCAAAGGATTTTTCAAAGTTTCTAAGTATATCACTAGTAGAGCAAGCAGGAGAACCCAGATTTGCTGACATCCAATCTAACGTTCATTCTGCTACATTATATTGTTTCCAGGGAATACTTGAAGATTGGGTCCAGCTTTCTAGAGACACAGTTTGGGGATCTTCTTATGCCCTGAAATTTGGGAGATTTCCAAATCTCTTGAAGAGGACCAGAATCCAAAGTCTTACCTCTACCAAAGGAGGAAGCTTAAACATTTGCCAAACATGTGACCATAAAGATCAAATGGCCCAGATAATGATGTTTTTTAGAATTCTGCATACTGGAGAAGATTTCCACATTCCAAAGTAGATCAATTGGCTTTGATAGGCTCTGATAACTTCACTAAGGAAGGTTTCTTTGGTTGGGCAAGCTGGGTTCTATGACAGGTATATCAGACTTGGGATCTATGAAGTCTGGGAATATGAATAGTCCATTAACGAATGTTAATGGGTTTTCAAATATTATTGTAGAGTGACTTGGGAGATTATCACTATAAATTACTAGGGTTTTAAAGAGTGCAGGACAGAGGACAATGAGGGTGAAGCAAGAGGGATGGAAGGGGAAAACAGGATTAATATGGCTTCACAGGATAACAGAACAAAAGACCAAGGTAAGAGCAGAAATTCAATGAAAGGAGGCAGGGATCTTATCTTGGTTTCCATAATGGGCTTGCAGACCATTTGGGCTCCTATTGCTGGGGTAGAAATAGGAAAGCCATAATGGCAGACTTTACAAATATTATAGCAGGATACAGGTGTCAAAGACTTAATGTCATGTAAAAGTAGAGTTCCTGATCAACCAAACTCTGATATCCAAGTCAAAAAACTGTCTCCAAATCAGAGCAAGAGCAAACAAAAATCAGAGTTGAAAGGGACAAATCTGATATAAGAACTATTAAAGTGGGTTGAGAACACTTATCTCTTAACCAATTTATAGTATTCTGTGTTGGTCACAGAGCAAGCCCTAATAAAGAAAGGAACCGTATGATTCTGCAAGCAACTTTATTCCCAACATATAGAGTAATGCCTGGAACATAGTAGGAGTTTTATAAATGTTTGTCGAGTTAATGATTTATTGAACTGTATTTTCCCTTAGAGACCTATTTTTCTGTTCTTGGTGATTGGACATAGTGAGAGGAAAACAAATCCAGAGGATATGTAGAATGAGAAGAACATAGCAGAAGAGTGTGAGGATAGAGTTTAAGGGTATAACTTGTGGGGCTTGGATGGATACTTAAAAGTAGACTTCCTATAGTTTATTATTTTGATGAAGGCAAACTTTGTGTTTTCTTTTACATTAAATAAGATGTTGTCTCTATGAGCATGCTTTGAAGTTTGGAGTGTCATGAATTGTGATCATTATTGTGTACCTTGAGTCAAAATATGTTTGTTCTTCCTGATCCATTCTCTTGGGGCTTTTGTGAGTACAGAATGGGTGTGGGATATGCATAGTTTGGATAAATTTCAAAGTATTTATTTTCTCCTTCATATAAAAAAGGACTAAGACATTTCTTGTTAGGCTCATGTATCACTACTTGTATTGACATCAAAAGGGAGTCTTTAATGCCCTTATGATCAAAGGGTTACAAGCAGAATCATTGAGTTACCATGCCAAATATTTATTGGTCATGAAAATTCAAAAGGACCCTGTTCATAAAAGAGTCTCCCACCCCCTCAATTGTCTGTTTCTCTGTGTTTTCATGGCAAATTGTAGATTGGCCTCAAATTCTAATTCAATTTATACTCATAGGAGCTACTTAACATCTGTGTAGTAAAGAAATAAGTGAATCGATGAACTCAGAGATAATTATATTGTACAATAAAGGAGATGTTTAACTGTTTCATTGGTACCCATTAAAGAAATAAAATGGGCCCTAGCTGGTGTAGCTCAGTGGATTGAGTGCGGGCTGTGAACCAAAGGGTCGCCAATTCGATTCCCAGTCAAGGCACATGCCTGGGTTGCAGGCCAGGTCCCCAGTGGGGGCCACGTGAGAGGCAACCACTCATCGATGTTTCTCTCCCTCTCTTTCTCCCTCCCTTCCCTTCTGTCTAAAAATAAATAAATAAAATTTAAAAAAAGAAAGAAAATGGTATTATAACCTTCCTTTCATCAGTCAACTTCTTATAACCCTAGTTTCTGTGTCATGATGTCCTTGGCATTCAGCAAAGTGGACTATTTGAAAATGATTCATTACAGAACATTATTTTTTTTTTAAATCTGAATTTCTGCTGCTTGGATTACTGGTCCTTAATAGCTTAGCCTAGTATGTTTGGGTTTGAAGTCTGCCTTCCTCACTTACTTGTTACTAACTTTGTGCAAATTATTTGATCTTTACCATCTCAGTTTTTTTCTGTAAAATTATATAATAATAGTGTATATTCTGTAAGGTTATTATGAGGTGCACATGATGTTAAATGCAGATACTTTTAAAATAGTTCTTAGCACATAAAAAGTGCTCAATAAATGTTTTATGCTTTTTATTATTATTACAATTTTAAGAGATTTTTGTTAGCAGATAGATGGAAGTCTGGAAGAAGAGCTTCTAGTTTGTTAGGAAGGATGGTGGGATTTTATTTTGACAGATTTAGTTTGATGTGCTGCTAAAATAGTCTGTACTGTTATCCAGCAATTTTTTAAATATATATTTATTTATTTTTAGAGAGAATGGAAAAGAGGGAGAAAAAGGAGGAGAGGAACATTGATGTGCAAAAAGAAACATCGATTGGTTGCCTCTCTCACAACCCCAGCTGGGGACCTGGCCTACAACCCAAGAATGTGCCCTGAATGGGAATCAAACTGGTGACCTTTTGGTTTGTGGGACAATGCCCAACTAGCTGAGCCACACCAGTTAGGGCCAGCAATTTGTTTTAAAAGTACAATAATTTTTAGAATTATTGAATTTAGAGTAATTGAATTTAGAGAAAGGGGCTAGGAGAAAGCTGCAGGATAAAAGAAGAAAGAGAATACCTTGGAGAGAATATAGAAAGAAAAAAGGACCCCAAGACTGAACTTTTGAGAAAACCCACATTTATGGAGTCAAAGAAGGAGTTGGCAAAGCCAACAGGGGGAACAGGTTGGAGAGGTATAATTTGAATACCTCCACAAAACACAAGGGAGAAGATATCTTTTAGAATAGATAGTCAAGAGTTTCAAATTCTTCTGCAGAGAAATCAAGTATGATTAGGTTAAGAAGTCTTCATTTCTGTTATATTGCTTCTTGATAACAAGGATTGAGTTTTATCAATATTTACATTTTTTTTCCAGTCACAGTGCCTTGTTCATGGTAAGTGGTCAATCTATATTTGTTAAATGAAGGAATAAACTGGTATTAGACAAAGAAATTTCCATGAAGTTTTCATGGCAAAAATCAGATTGCAAAAGGTAGAATAAATTGGATGATGAGAAGGTGGGAGACACTGTTTAGAAAAACATTATAACACAGGTGGAAGGATTAAGATGGTAACTGAAAGAAGTCACAGGATAAATAAAAGGTCTTTAAAAATGTGGAAGTGATGGGGAAACTGGGCATGTTTTCATACATAGAGAAGAAAGCTGTAGAGAGGGAGAGATTGAAAATGCCCCAAGAGAAGGGATGAATTATGCAGTAAGGATGGGTGGGGAAATAGGATGTGAAGAAAAGAATATAATTGGAGCACTTCATCTGAGAAGGAAGAAGAGAGGATGGGTGGAAGTCCAAAAATATTATGATTTAGAAAAGGACAGTGTGGCAAAGTTGAGGTTTGTAGATAGAAAGGAATAGAATATGAGAAATTTCACTTCAATAATTCTAAATATCCTTGGGATGGGAATTGATAGGTGGTACTAGAAATTTGAACAGAAAAAAATTGGTAGCAGACCCACAGAATGCTCTATCTCTGATCTATGGGATGGAAGAGTACGCCAATTAGCCTTAGCCTTTTGCTAAGTTTGTCATATATTCCTTGATTTCTGAAATCGTTTCCTAATAATATTTTGTATACTTGTACTAATTTAATTTAAGCTATTAATGCTAAGGCTGTAAAAAAAGTATGGATAAGTCTTTTAGGAACAAAGCAGTACTTTAAAAAAGTATTGTAAAATCATGTCAAGTTCTAAGAATGTTTATTATCATCATTAGCCACTTTGGCAAAGTGTAATTAATTTTATTTCATATACCCTTTCAACACTAAGGTGATAACATTTTAAATCCAGGAGAGGTGATAATTTAGTGTTTTCATGACAATAATTCAAATGTGTAAATTACTGTTTTATAGGCATGCACACACTTGGCAAATGTCACTATCACATTTGTAGCCCTGTAGAACCCAGGGTTTTAATTTAATCAGCCTTTGTTTAAAAGATTTTTAGTAAGTTTGTGTATGCGTGCATGTGTGTTTTAAATTTTTTGCCTTGTCATTTTTTCCATAGAAAAGGATTAACTATATGTCTGCATGGGAGTGATTGTAAATCTGAGCCAAAAGGTTCAAATAGATTTAATCCACTTTCCTTAAAAATCTTGTGGGAAGAAATGGAGCTAGTTTCGTCAACAGAATTCTACTACAGCTAAGAACTGCATAATCATGTAGTCCCCATCTGATCTAGCATACAAACAAATTACAGATATACTAAGTTTCTTAAGTACATAATACTCATTCTATTCTGACATTATTTTTTTAATTTTAATCACTTTATTGTTGTTCAATTACAGTTGTCTGCATCCTCTCCTCTCCCCCACCCCTCCAAACACACCTGCCTCCCTTCTTCCACCCTCCACCTTGGTTCTGTCCATGTGTCCCTTATAGTGGTTCCTGAAAACCCTTCTCCACATAGCCCGCCCCACTCTGGCTATTGTTAGATTGTTCTTAATTTCAATGTCTCTGGTTATGTTTTTCTTGCTTTTTTCTTTTGTTGATTATGTTCCAGTTAAAGGTGACATCATATGGTATTTGAGCCTCACCCCCTGGCTTATTTCACTGGCTTATTTTGCTTAGCATAATGCTCTCCAGTTCCATCCACGCTGATGCAAAGGGCATAAGCTCCTTCTTTCTCTCTGCTTCATAGAATTCCATTGAGTAAATGTACCACAGTCTCTTGATCCACTCATTTGCTGATGGGCACTTAGGTTGCTTCCAGCACTTGGATATTGCAAACTGTGCTGCTATGAACATTGGAGTGCATAGGTTCTTTTGGATTGGTGTTTCAGGGCTCTTAGGGTATAATCCCAGCAGTGGAATTGCTGGGTGAAAAGGCAGTTCCATTTTTAGTTTTCTGAGGAAATTCCATACTGTTTTCCACAGTGGCTGCACCAGTCTGCATTCCCACCAACAGTGCACTAGGGTTCCCTTTTCTCCACATCCTCTCCAACACTTATCTGTTGCTTTGTTTATGATGACCCATCTGATGAGTGTCAGGTGGTATCTCATTGTGGTTTTAATTTGCATTTCTCTGATGGCTAGTGATGCTGAGCATCTTTACAAATGTCTCTGGGCCCTCTGTATATCCTCCCTGGAAAAGTGTCTGTTTAAGTCTTTTGCCCATTTTTTAATGTGGTTTTTGTCTTCCCGGAGTGTAGTCCTATGAGTTCTTTATATATTTTGGAGATCAAACCATTGTCTGAGGTATCACTGACAAATGTGTTCTCCCATACAGTTGGATGTTTTTTTTATTTTAATACTGTTTTCTTTAGCCATGCAGAAGCTTTTTATTTTGATGAGGTCCCATTTGTTTATTCTTTCCTCTATGTCCCTTGCTCTGGGGGACATATCATTGAAGATGTTGCTGCGTGGAAAGTCTGAGATTTTCTTACTGATGTTTTCCTCTAGGACTTTTATGGTGTCACGATTTATATGTAAGTCTTTTATCTACCTTGAATTTATTTTTGTGTATGGTGTAAGTTGGTGCTCAAGTTTCATTTTTTTGCATATAGCTGTCCAGATTTCCCAAGACCATTTGTTGAAGAGGCTATTTTTACTCCATTTTAACCTTCTGCCCCTTTTGTCGAAGACTAATTGCTTGTAGAGACTTGGGTTTATTTCTGGGCTCTCTATTCTGTTCCATTGGTCTATCTGTCTGTTTTTATGCCAGTACCAGGCTGTTTTGATTACAGTGGCCTTTAATACAGTTTGATATCATGTATTGTGATCCCTCCTACTTTGCTCTTCTTTCTCAAAATTGCAGCAGGTATTTGGGGTTGTTTATGGTTCCATATAAATTTTTGAAGTGGTTGTTCTATATTTGTGAAATATGCCATTGGTACTTTGATGGGGATTGCATTGAATATACAAATTGCTTTGGATAGTATGGATATTTTGATGATGTTGAGTCTTCCGATCCATGAGCATGCTATATGTTTCCATTTGTTTGTATCTTCCATGATTTCTTTCTTTAGTGTTGTGTGTTTTTCTGAGTACAGGTCTTTTACCTCCTTGGTTAGGTTTATTCCTAGGTATTTTATTTTTCTTGTTGCTATATCAAATGGGATTTTTTCCCCTGATTTCTGCTTCTGATGTTTCATTGTTGGTATACAAAAATGCCTTTGATTTTGGGATATTGACTTTGTATCCCACTGTTTTGCCAAATTCATTTATTAGGTTGAGTATTTTTTTGGAGAACTCTATAGGATTTTCTATGTACACTACCAGGTCATGTGTAAACAATGACAGTTTTGTTTCCTCCTTTCCAATTTGGATGCCCTTTATTTCTTTTCTTGTCTGATTAGTGTGGCTAAAACTTCCAGTACTATGTAGAATAGAAGTGGTGATAGTGGATAACCTTGTCTTGTTCCTGATCTTAGTGGGAAATATTTTAGTTTTTGCCCATTGAGTATGATGTTGGCTGTAGGTCTCTAATATGTGGCCTTCATTATGTTGAGGAATGCTCCCTCTATTCCAACTTTGCTAAGTGTTTTTATCATAAATGTGTGCTGTACCTTATTGAATGCTTTTTCCACATCTATTTATATGATCATGTGATTTTTGTCTTTGCTCTTGTTTATGTGATGTTTTACATTTATTGATTTGTGAATATTGTACCATCCTTGCATCTCTGGTATGAATTCCACGTGGTCATGGTGTATGATCTTTGTAATGTATTGCTGGATGTTGTTTGACAAATTTTGGTGAGGATTTCTGCATCTATGTTCATCGGCAATATTGGCCTGAAGTTTTCTTTCTTTGTGTGTCTTTATCTGGTTTTGGGATTAGGATGATGCTGGATTCATAAAAAGAGTTTGGTAGACTTCCATGATTTTGGATATTTTGGAATAGTCCATGAATGATAGGGGTTAGATCTTCCTTAAATGCTTTGTAGAATTCTCCTGTGAAACCATCTGGTCCAGGGCTTCTGTGTGTTGGTAGTTTTTTGATTACTGTTTCAATTTCGTCTGCTGTTATTGGTTGGTTCAGGCTTTCTGCTTCTTCTTCATTGATCTTTGGATGTATCAGTGTTTTCCACACGTGTGTTAACATGTAGTCATGAGAATTTATGCGTTTTGAGCGCAGCTCCATGTAATTCCCGTGTAGGCAAGTGTGGATCATGTCTGTGGAATGGGAATTCTCTAATAGGAATTTGGCAAAGATGTATCTTAAAAAAATCTGGCTTGCTGAGCCCTGCATATTTATTACCCTGGTCCTGTCTGCCACCGGACCTGAATTTACATCCTAATGCCCTGCTAATGAGTAATCTTACCCCTGTTCTGCTTAATCTCATGAATAATCAATCCAATGTAAATATGTCCTAAAGCCTCTAATAAAAACCCCAGCTAAGCGACCCACGAGGCCTTTTCCTGAGATGGAGGAATTGGTCCCATGGCCCCGGATTCTCCTTTCCCTGCGTGTCTTGGTATGAGATTCTTTCACGCATCGAGTTGTGATCACCCACGGGTTTCGGCAGGTACAAAACCCCCACGACATTTGGAAGATAATATTTTTCTAGAAATTTGTCCATTTCACCTAGGTTTTCAAATTTCTTGGCATACAGTTCTTCATAGTAGTTTCTTACAGTCCTTTGTATTTCTGTGGTGTCAGTTGTAATCTCTCCTCTTTCATTTCTGGTTGTGTTTTTTGGGTCATCTCTCTTTTCTCGAGGAGCCTGCTTAAAGGCTTGTCAATTTTCTTTACCTTTTCAAAGAACCAGCTCCTGGATTCATTGATCCTTATAATTGTGCTTTTAGTCTCTATGTCATTTAAGTCTGCTCTGATCTTGGTTATTTCCTTCCTTCTACTTGCTTTGGGCTGTCTTTGTTATTCTTCCTTGAGTTCTTGTAGGTGTAGGATTAGGTTGTTTGTTTGAAATGTTTCTATCTTTTTTAGGTAGGCCTGTATCGCTATGTACTTCCGTCTCAGGACTGCCTTTGCTGTGTCCCATAAGTTTTGGGCTGTTGTGAGTGCATTTTCATTTGTTTCCAGAAACATTTTGATTTCTTTCCTAATCTCATTCTTGAACAATTTGTTGTTTAATAGCATGCTATTCAGTCTCCATGAGTTTGAGTGTTTTTGAGATATTTCCTTGGGATTGGTTTCTAATTTCTGGCCCTAGTGGACAGAGAAAATGCTTGATAATATTTCAATTTTCTTGAATTTGTTGAGGCTTGTTTTGTGTCCTATCATATGGTCTATCTTTGAAAATTTTCCATGTGCATTTGAAATGAATGTGTATTTATTTAGCTTCTTTGGGGTGAAAGGCTCTGTATATATCAGTTAAGTCCATTTGATCTAGGCCATTGTTCAATGCCACTATATCTTTGTTGACATTTTATTTGGAAGATCTGTCCATTTTTGACAGTGGGGTGTTAAAATCCCCTACTATAATTGTGTTGCTATCAATATCTTTCCTGAAATTCTCCAAGATTTTCTTTATGTATTTGGGTGCTCCCATGTTGAGTACATATATATTTACAATGTTTATGTGTTGTTGGTGAATTCTTCCCTTGAGTATTATGAAATATACTTCTGGGTCTTTCTTTATGGCCCTTTTTTTGAAGTCTTTTTTGTCTGATATGAGTATTGCTACCCTGGCTCTTTTTTTCCTGTCCATTTGCTTGCAAAATTTGTTCCCAGCCCTTCACTTTCAATCTGTGTAGGTCTTTTGTCCTGAGGTGGGTCTCTTATAGGCAGCATATGTGTGGGTCATGCTTTCTTATCCATTCAGCTATTCTATGTCTTTGGATTGGAGCATTTAATCCATTTACATTTAATGTTATTATTGATACGTACTTATTCATTGCCATTTTTTTGTACCTGTGTTCCTCTCTCTCTCACTTTTCCTTCCTTTCCTTAAAGCAGTCTCTTTAGCATCTCTTGCAGAGCTGTTTTGGTGGAGGTGTATTCTTTTAGACTTCTTTTGTCTGGGAAGCTCCTTATTTGACCTTCTATCTTATTGAGAGCCTTGCTGGGTACAGTAGCCTTGGTTGCAGGCATCTGGTTCTCATTACTTGGAATATTTCTTGCCATCTCTTCTGGCTTGGAACGTTTCCTTTGACAAGTCAGTTTCTCACGTTCTTGTAGCTCTCTTGTATGTTACTTCCTGTTCCTGCCCTGCTGCCCTTAAGATTCTCACTTTGTCTTGGAATTTTGCCATTTTCATTATGATGTGTCTTAGAGTGGGCCTCTTAGGGTTCCTCTTGATTGGGACTCTCTGTGTTTCCTGGGTTTGTGTGACTTTTTGTCTCATCACATTAGGGAAATTTTCCATCAGTATTTTTTTTAACCAGGTTTTCTATCCCTTGCTCTTCTTCTTCTCTTTCTGGTATACCTATTATACAGATATTATTGCTTTTCATGTTGTCCTGCATTTCCCTTAATCCCACTTCATTCTTTCTGAGCCTCTTTCCTCTTCTTGCTCTTTCTAGGTGTTTTTTTCTACCTTGTCCTCCAGCTCACCGATCCGATCCTCTGGTTCATCGAGCCTGCTTTTCCTTCCTTACTGTGTTCTTCAGTTCAGAAATTGTATTCTTCATTTTCTCTGGGCCCTTCTTGATAGTTTCTATTTCTTTTTTTATGTTGATGTAGTTTGCAGTATTTTCATTGTAGTTTCCCTGTAGTTTCTGGTAATTCTCTGTGAATTCATTGAGCTTCCTGATAACCAATGTTTTGATTTCAATATCTGATAGTTGACTTGCCTCTGTTTTGTGTATCATTCTTTCTGGGACTTCCTCCTTTCCTTTCATTTGGCAAGTGTTTCTTTGTCTCCCCAGTTTTTGTGACAGTGTTCTTCTTAGCCTCTGTTTCTTAAATTGATCTGTTCTCTCTCCCTGGTTTTAGGGTATGAACTTTTATGGTAGAATACCTGGAGGATTCAGTGGTACAGTCTCCTTAATCTCTTGAGCTCGCTGGTCTTGGACTTTCATTTATGTTGGCTCTTTTTATGACTTTGGGTTTTGATTGCTGTTGGGTCTTTCTTTGGTGGGTCCTTTGCTCCAGCTGGTTATCTGTGGGTCACTCCATCCACCATGCTTTGTATTCTCTTGTGCAGGTGTGGACATGTTGTGTTGAAGCTGATTATTCTGTGTGAACAAGGTTTTGAGGCTTCTCTCTCACTCGTGTTCAGTTGTTTGTTGTGGGTAATTTCTCTACCAAGTGGTTGTATTTCCCGTTCCGTCCTGGATTGAGGTTAGTGTGGGTTCTACTTCCTCCTTCACCTTCTTCCATTGTTTTCTGTTGCTGGTTCCTTTGTTGGTGGATTTCCTCTTCCAGCAGGAGTACTATTGTTCACTGCTCCCACCTTGCAAGTTCTCTGGAGTAGCAAAGTGAAATGTGTCTCACTGTCTCTGGTTTTTGGGATGACCCCTGTTTGAGTCTAACTCTGGTGTTTTCACAGCTCCAGGTTTTAATGTCTCACCGTCCGATCATTCAATGTCCCCTATAATTTTGGTCTCCAATCTTCATATATGCTCGAATTCCATTGGCTGCTTGCTCTGTTCCTCAGAAGATCAGCTAGGTGTTTCACAAGTGGGTAGGAGGAAGTGGACTCTGTTCCCACCTTTCTTGTTGCCATCTTCTCTCTCTTGTCTAGCACTTCATGATTGTGGAGGTCATCTTCAGTACTGCATTTGATTCTGACAGAACACTTAACATCCTTGCATCCTCAGAGGCAGACACTTGAGGCTCAGAAAAACAGAAAACAACTCAGACACTCCCAGTTTCTCCTGGCCTTCGGTCCAGCCTTTGCTACCTGGTGAGGAGTATGGCTTAGCTGAGCTTCCAAGTTAACCACAGTTAACCACTTCAGCTGAGGCGAAGAAGAGGGTCATTCAGAGAAGAAGTAACTGAAGGAAGGTGGACTGCAAGATCTCAAATTCAAAGTCTCCACCAAGTTCCCAAACCCCCAGTTCAGAGCCTGAGGCTGTGCCCCAGCTGCAGACAAATGTGTGTAGATGCAACCCATTGACAACATTGTTTTATAATTAGCAAGAAGAGTACGTGAATAGGAGGAGAGGGTACCCTAGTGTAAGAATGTTTCTGTTAGAAGATGTTGCTTCTAATTTCTAGGTGTTTCTACTTCTGTAGCTGTAGTAACACTTTCTTTTCTTTGTGGCATTGGAGGAATTTCAGCAAGTGTAAGAGAGAGAGAGTTAAATGAATTGTAACATTTAGATTTAATCCTTAGGATCTCTTTACTTTTGTTTCAGTGGAGCAATTTTTTGTGAGTGCTGCCATTTTAGGTCTAGATCAAAAATAGTACTGGGGGTTCATTCAATTCTGGGATAGCCTATAGCTTTTGTATTGTCCAGTTTATAACAAAAGCTTATTCCCTCCCCTTGCAGTTGTTCATGATTTTCCCCTTACATTCTGCTCTTTTGCAGCAAAAGAAATATTTTAAAAATTCAATGTATGATTTAAAAACTGAAATTTGTCCCCAACCCCCAGGCTGCACACAGGTTCAGGTCTGTGGACTTTTAGGAACTGGGCTGTCAGCTGAAAAGCTGCCTGAGATCTTCCTCCTGTCTCAGCCCCTCCCACCCCTGCAACAGCAGGAGGTGAGCAGTTGGTGAGAGAACCAGCAACTGAACTTTAGCTCCCCTCTCCACCAATCTCTTCTCCAATGAAACCAATCCCTGGTGCTAAAATGGTTGGGGACCTCTTTTGCATGAATCAGAGGAGAAAGTACCCTAACATGGTATTGGACTCAGAGGCTAGATATAGTGACCTGTTGATTGGATTTCACGCTGGTTTAATTTCTGGTAGCAGAAAGAATAGTCTTTGTCTTTCACTTCATCTCTTTTTTGGGACGAGATGAGAGAAAGCTATCACTTGGAGATCTTGTTTGAGAAGTGCTTCCTGGGATGAGTGTCACTGGATAAGCCACAAACGTTGCTCATAGGAAGACTCTTGGATCAGCCCTGTAACACTGGGGTTCTAAAAAGAAAAAAAAAGAGAGAGAAGAAAAAAAACAAAACCTGAAATTTGATTTCTGAGGGTTTCAAGGGTTTTGCTTTCTGTTTTTGTAAGGCAAGATGTTTCAATTTTTTGGAATTCATTAATCAACTATTGTTTATTTTTTATGAATTTTATGTTACTTTTTAACATCCTGTTCTTTGTGTTTGGTACATTTAAGATGCACACTTTTATTATAATCCTTTGGGTATGAGTCCTTAAGGTTCAGATGTTACCACATGTTATTCATGTAAAGACCCAGTTTTAACCCTAAAGCACATAGGTTCAAAAGCTAAATTCAGATAGCTATCTCCTGCCCACAGTGAGTGTTTTCACTGATCAAGTTTTCTTCTTCAAAGAAGCAGAAAGCCTGAACAGATCAATAACAGCTGATGAAATTCAAGCAGTAATAAAAAAATTCCCTACACACAAAAGCTCTGGACTAGATGGTTTCACAGGGAAATTTTACAAAACATTTAAGGAAGAGCTAACTACTATCCTTCACAGACTATTCCAAAAAATCCAAGAAGACAGAAGACTCCCAAACTCTTTTTATGAAGCCAGCATCATCCTAATCCCAAAACCAGATTAAAAACACAACAAAGAAAGAAAACTACAGGCCAATAACACTGATGAACATCAACACTAAAATCCTGAACAAAATATTGGCACACTGCATCCAGCAATACATGAAAAAAGATCATGTACTATGATCAAGTGGGCTTCATCCCAGGGATGCAAGGATGGTACAATATTCACAAATCAACAAATGTAATGCATCACATAAATAAAATGAAAGACAAAAATCACACAATCATATCAACAGATAAGGAAAACTCATTTGATAAAGTACAGTACCCACTTATGATAAAAACACTCAGCAATGTGGAAGTAGAGGAGCATGCCTCAACATAATAAAGGCCATATATGAGAGACCTATAGCCAACACCATACTCAATGGCAAACACTAAAAGCTTTTCCAAGATCAGGAACAAGACAAGGATGTCTGCTCTCACAACTCCTATTCAACATAGCATTGGAAGTCCTAGCCACAGCAATCACACAAGAAAAATAAATAAAAGACATCCAAATTGGAAAGAAGGAAATAGAACTGTCATTGTTTGCAAATGACATGATAGTGTGCATAGAAAATCCTATAGACTCCACCAAAAAGCTGCTTGACCTAATAAATGAATTTGGCAAAACAGGGGGGTCCAAAATCAATATTCAGAAATCAAAGACATTTTTGTACATCAACAATGAAATATCAGAAACAGAAATCAAGAAAAAAATCCCATTTGCTATAGCAACAAGAAAAATAAAGTACTTAGGAATAAACCTAACGAAGGAGGTAAAAGACCTGTACTTAGAAAACTATACAACACTGAAGAAAGAAATTAAGGAAGACACAAATAAATGGAAGCATATACCATGCTCATGGATTGGAAGAATCAACATCATCAAAATGTCCATACTACCCAAAGCAATTTATTTATTTATTTGTTTATTTTTAAAGATTTTATTTATTTATTTTTAGAGAGAGGAGATGGGAGGGAGAAAGAGAGGGAGAAAGCAATGTATGGTTGCCTCTTACATGGCCCTCACTGGGGACCTGGCCCGCAACCCAGGCATGTGCTTCGACTGGGAATCGAACTAGGACCCTTTGGTTCCCAGTCCGCGCTCAATCCACTGAACTACACCAGCTGGGCTCCAAAGCAATTTATAGATTCAATGCAAGCCCTATTAAAGTACCAATGACAGATTTCACAGATATAGAGCAAACATTTCAAAAATTTATATGAAACTACAAATGACCCAGAATAGCTGCAGCAATTTTAAGAAAGAAAAAAGTAAAATGGATCACAATACCTGATATCAAACTGTATTACAAGGCCACCGTAATCAAAACAGTCTGGTACTGGCATAAGAACAGACACACAGACCAATGGAACACAATAGAGCCAGGAAAAAACTCCAAGTCTCTATGGTCAATTAATATTTGACAAAGGGGCAGAAGCATAGGCAGGAAAATCTCAGATATTCTACACAGAAATATTTTCACCTATATGTCCCCTAGAGCAAAGGACATAAAGGAAATAATAAACAAATGGGATTTCATCAAAATAAAAAGCTAAAGAAAGCAGCATTAAAATAAAAAGAGAACAAACTGAATGGGAAACGTATTTTCCAATGATACCTTGGACAAGGGTTTGATTTTTAAAATATTTAAAGAACTTACACAAGTCCATTCCAGGAAGACAAGCAACTCAATTAAAAAATAGGCAAATTACCTGAATAGATACTTCTCCAAGGAGGACATACAGAGGGCCCAGAGACATATAAAAAGATGCTCAGCATCACTAGCCATCAGAGATATGCAAATTAAAACCACAATGAGATACCACTTCACACTGGTGAGAATGGACATTATAAATAAATCAACAAACAACAAGTGTTGGCAAGGATGTGGAGAAAGGGAACCCTAGTGTACTGTGGGTGAGAATGCAGACTGGTGCAGCCACTGTGGAAAACAGTATGGAATTTCCTCAGAAAACTAAAAGTGGAACTGCCTTTTAATCTGGCAATTCCACTGTTGGGATTATACCCTAAGAATCCTGAAACTCCAATCCAAAAGAACCTATGCACCCTAATGTTCATAGCAGCACAATTTATAGTAGCCAAGTACTGGAAACAACTGAAGTGCCCATCAGTAAATGAATGGATCAAAAAACTATGGTACATTTACATGACAGAATACTACATAGCAGAAAGAAAGAAGGAGCTTCTACCCTTTGCGACGACATGGATGGAACTGGAGAGGTTTTTGCTAAGTGAAATTAGCCAGGCAGTGAAAGACAAATACCATATAATCTCACCTTTAAGTGGAACCTAATCGACAAAACAAACAAGCTAGCGAAATACAACCAGAGACATTGAAATTAAGAATAAACTGAAAGTAACCAGAGGGGAAGTGGGAGGGTATAATGGGGGCTAGGGGGAAGGGATTTCAGGAACAACTATAAAGGACATATGGTCAAAACCAATAGGGGTGGAGTCAGGGGAGGGAGGTAGGGATGGCTCTGGTTGGGGGGATAATGGGGGGAAATGTAGACAACTGTACCTGAATAATAATAAAAAAATGTTTTCTTCTTCACTTTAGCCAGTAGATAGTTTAAAATCAAATTTAAAGCCCACTTTCATTAACTTCATATGGCTAGAAGTCTACATTTCTGGTGGCTGATCTTCCCCTAATTTTTGTTTTCCATTAGTCCTGTTTTTTTTTAAAACTATTTTTAATGTATTCTTATGACTTCAAGTGTTACAGGCAACCTTTGTGCTGCTGAACCGCGGAAACACCTCCTGCCTGCAAAAGGGGGGGAGGCGAATGACGTACAACCTCCGGGTTTTATCTCTGAATGTTCTTGTGCTCTGTAACCTTCATCCCATGCCTCTGTGCTCTGTTCTTTGTCTCCCAAATAAGGTAGCTAACCTAACTTCCGCTCCTGGCTCCTGTAATCCGCTTTTGCCACGTAGCTTCCCACCCCTGCCTGTACATACGTATATAACAGACTACCTCTCCTTTGTTCAGGGCTCAGAATGTGGAGTTGGAATCTCTCCTCTGAGCCCGCGCATAATAAAGGGTCGTACCCCGCCACTCTCTTTGTGCTGGTGTGAGATAATTTCCGGTAACACAAGTACTTGGCAGAAGGCAGCGAGTGATAAGTAAATACATATAAGTGGTGTCTATAGCACAGACTTCCTCTAATCTCTCAGTTTTCTGGAGGACTTTTTAGGAAATTTGTTATTACCTTGTATAACTAGCACTTCTAAGAATGTTAATGTTTCCCTAGTCACTTCCTAAGAGGTTTATGTACCACGTCCTAACTTTTATGTATGCAAGCATCTCTGTGGAGGAGCCACACTACATATATTACATATATTCAGGGAAGCTTCTAGCTGCATAAACTGTTTTTATTTTACTCCTGAAAGGTCAATAACCTTGGAGAGTGATTCTTTGAAACAGAGTTGTGGAAAGATTCTAAATAAGTTAGGGACATGCCATCTTACATTACGGCCACTACTTAGTTCTACTGTAAGTATGACAGTATCTGAGATGTCTTGCTGTGTACTCTCTGAATACTCTAGAACTTTTGTTGTTTGTTACCTTGAGGTGTAAATGCTTACCTTAAGTAAGGTAATGTGAGATTATGTGATACCACAAGGATATTTTAAAAATAGATTTTGAATGGCAAACTCCAAGAATGGCCTTTCCTTTTTGAGAATGTGCACTTATAAACTTGAGTCAGCAAGCACAGAGCCAGAGCCAGAACTGAGGTAGGTATATCTGAAATGACCTGTAGATTTTGGGGGGCAGGCACCACCTGTGTTGTGTTGACTCAGTTGGTCAGAACTCTCTGTCTGCACATTTTGAGCAAGATTAATATTGTTAAATACTCTTTTGATTTAGGACACATTTAGCAATGCTGCTTCACCATCTATAATTTTTTTCTAGGCCATTAAAAATATTAAATTGTATCTAGTCAAGAGTTTTTCCATGTCCCCAATATACAAGGTGATCCTGCAGAATATTAAGAAATCATCAAACAATGTTGAGTTTTGGGGGTTGTATGCACTGAGAGCTGTGATTAAGATAAGTTTTATATAGCCCTGACTGGTGTGGCTCAGTGGATTGAGGGCTGGCCGTTGAAACAAAGGGTGGCCGTTTCGAAGCCCAGTCAGGGCATATGCCTGGGTTGTGGGCCGGGTCCCCAATAGGGGGTGCACAAGAGGAAACCACACATTTGATGTTTCTCTCCCTCTCTTTCTCCCTCCCTTCCCCTCTGTCTAAAATAAATAAATAAAATCTTTAAAAAAAGATAAGTTTTATATATACATTTCTGAACTAAGGGTGAAAATGCATTCCTTTAGTACTTTAACAATTTTACATAATATCTTGACCTCAAGTGAAACTAGTAGAGTGACTGATATTAAATTGACATACGTTTGGGCACTATAAATGGTCAGGAACAATGCATGAGTCTTTCTAGTATTTAAAATGACTATTTAAAGTTAAAATGGAATATCTTAGCTCACTTAAGTTCAGTGAGCATGCAAAGAAACCACACTAACCTGGTACCAGAATGCCATCTCTTCTCCCCAACACACACACATTTTATGAAATATCACCTTGCTTCCTGGAAGAGGACTATATAGCAGCCTCTGGACACATACTGAGACTTTCTCTTTAGCTGGCAGTCTACGTCTGAGATGTTATTAAGGTCCAAGTTGGGGAGTAGGTATGTGGGGACAACAAATGATTAGCCTGACCTAGTCTGGTAGAGAGTGAGTGCTATGTGTGAGCACAGCTGACCTTCTCCTGGGGATAGAGTGAGCCTCTTATGATCCTCTTTTAACCTGTGCTTCTGACCATACTTTTTTATTGAAAAAATTTGACATGTAACATTGTGTAAATTGAAGGCATACAATATGTTGCTTTGATATATTTATATATTGTAATATGATTGCTGTTATAACAATATTTATCACATTACAATTATAGTAGAGTATTGTTGCCTATATTTATTATACTGTGCATTAGATATCTATGGGTACTAACTACTCATTGAAAATGTATACCTTAAATGACACCAACATTATCTGTCTGTGCTCCATCCCCTGGTAACCATTATTTTACTGTGTTTTTACAGGTTTGACTTTTAAAATTCCATATGGAAGTGATATTACACAGTGGTTGTGTTTCTTTGCCTGACTTATTTCACTTAGCATAATGTGTTCAAAGTCCATCCACATTGTTGCAAATGATAGGGTATTCTCATTTTCGTGGCTAAATAATATTCCACAACGTATATTTTCCACATTTTTAGTGAATTCATACAATGATGGGCAGGCAGAAATTCTATTAAAAGTGACAGAACTAGGCCCGGCTGGTGTAGCTCAGTGGATTGGGTGCGGGCTGGGAACCAGAGGGTCCCGGTTCGATTCCCAGTCGGGGCACATGCCTGGGTTGCGGGCCAGGTCCCCATGAGGACCATGTGAGAGGCAACCATACATTGCTCTTTCTCCCTCCCTTCTCCTCTGTCTGAAAATAAATAAATAAAATCTTTAAAAAAAAAGTGACAGAACTAAAATAGATTTTTTTCATAATGGACATCAAAATGGTTAATAGGCACATGAAAAGATGCTCAGCATCACTAATCATAAGAAAGATGCAAATCAAAACCACAATAAGAGTCACCTAAACCTGTGAGAATGACTATCATCAAGAAGATAAGAGTCAACAGGTGCTGGAGAGGATGTGATGAAAAGGCAACACTTACACACTGTAGTGAAAACTGAAATTGGTCCGGCAACTAGGGAAAACAATATGGAGGCGCCTCAAAAAATTAAAAATACATCTACCATGTGATACAGCAATTCTACTTCTGGGTATATGCCTAAGGAAATGAAATCAGGATTTCAAAGAGATATCTGACCCCACTTGTTCTTGGCCTATATGTAGCAGTCAGACTTCCTGTGTCCCTGACACTTTCACCTCTGGAAAACTGTAACTCTACATCCTAATCTCCATTTCTTAAACACAAGGATGATGTAAATTTCACCCTCCACCACCACCAACACCTGCCTTTGATTTCCTGATAGTTTTACTTTGGTATTTGATCCCTTACCCTTACAAACTCAGACAAACCCAGTCACTTTTACTCAGAAGTAATGCCCTGGATCCTAAACACTCTGAAAACATATTTAAAGTAAAACAAAAATGTAATTCTCTTGTGCTATGACATTCTGTTGCTAAGAGAAGATTCAAAATATTTAACAACCAGAAAACAATGAAAACCAATAGTCAAAGGTGATTCTGTAAGTCCTAAAAATTTTAAGACCTTAACTGTGCCTATCAGGTGAATGTCAGCCTTGGCTGTGGCATTTCTACCAGATGAATCCTAAAGCATTTTACAAACATAGATTCAGCCTTTTACTCATTCACTCAGTAAATATTTACTGCAAGCCTACTGTGCCACACACTGTGTAAAGTAGTACTTAAAATAAGACCTATGAGCTAAAGGAATTTATAAGTCTTAGAATTATATGTGTCGGAAACTACTTTGAATTTCTTCCTAAAACTAGAAAGATAAATGTTCTAGGCTGTTGGAAACTCTGATCCTAATTATTTAAACACTGTTGGAATTGTAAATTGGTGCAGCCACTATGGAAAACACTACAGAGGTTTCTCAAAAAAATAATAGAACTACCATGTAATACAGCAATTCCTCTTCTGTGTATTCATCTGAAGAATATGAGAACATTAATTTGAAAAGATACATGTACACCTGTTTTCACTGCAGCATTATTTAAAATAGCCAAGATATGGAAACAACCTAAGTATCTATTGATGGATGAATGGAGGGTATTATGCTGAGTGAAATACGTCATACAGAAAATAACAAAAACATATGGTTGCAATTATATGTGGAATATAAAACAAAAAAGAAACAAACAAAACAAAATAAAAGCAAACTCATAGATACAGACAACAGATTGGTGGGTTACCAGAAGGGAAGGGGGGTGAAATAGGAAAGGGGGTCAAATATATGGTTGAGGGATGGAAACCAGACTTTGGTGTTGAGAAAATTATAGTGTATTCAGAAATTGAATTACAATGTTGCAAACCCCCCTGAAACTTACATAATATTATTAACTTATCTTACCTCAAAAATTCCAGTGCAGAAAATAAATAATTTTTAAAACAAAAATCCTAAGCATTAGGTTTTCTTTTTAAGATCAATAGAAGGATTTAGCATTTTTCTCTGTTCTTCAGCCCCAAAGAGTCACACAGAAAGAGTTAACTAAATCCTGAAGAGTCATGCATAGGAAGGGGAGAGAATATCATCTGTATCACCACAGGGAAAAGAAACTTTCATATCACTTCTCTAGTTTTGTATTTTTCTCAAATTAAAGAAACCTTATTTCAAACAGCATTATTTTGTAATAGGTGAAAGATTTATATGATATGAAGAGAAACTAGAGTATTAAACAGCATTATTTTGAATTTCTCCAGGTGCTTTGATAGTTTGGTGAGCAGCTGAAATTACAACTAGTAGACAAGACAGTACAGAGAAAAGACATTCAAGGTGATCCCTGAGGAGAGTTTGCATGCCTAATGACCAACAATTATACAGAAATCCTGTATGTGTGGGGTGCTCCCACCAGGCTGGGTCCAATTATCCAGATGCTGTAGCTGAACTGAATGTTGTGGGAGGGTTTGTTCTTCAGGAACTGAGTTTGATGAATGTTCATTTTATTTAACACATGGCATACTAGGCACATATTCCTCTAGGATTATAATTTTACAGAAAAACCAAAAAGAAGAATGAATTGAATGCTTTGCTTTCAAATTAGCATTTACTTTGGATGTCTTATGAATAAGTGAAACATGAACTAAAATTTGAGGCATTTAGAAATTCCTAGAAAAGAAAAATCTCTAAGGATTGGATTAAACAGAATAAATTTCTAAATAAAAAAAAGAATTTCCTGGATATCATAAAGGTTTTGAATATCTTAAAGAACTTAAAATTTGTCCGGCCAAGATGGAGGCATAGGTAGATACACTGTGCCTCCTCGCACCACCAAAAGAGGAAAAACAACAATTTAAAAAACAAAAACAGCCAGATCTGACAGAAAACTGAACTGAATGGAAGTCCGACAACCAAGGTGTTAAAGAAGACACATTCATCCAGACCGGTAAGTGGGGCGGAGCCGGGTGGAGAGCACTCAGCAAGACGTGGTTTGTGGAGCGAAACCGACAATGCTCCAGCCGCCCAGAGAGGCCCGTGGTGGGCGCGACTGGCCAAAACGCGGCAGGTGCACTCGGCAAAACCGGGGCTGAGACTGGTGGACTGGGCAGTCCCTCATTCTCGCACAGGTAAACCAGGAGGAAAAACTGGGGAGGGCGCACCTGGCCAAAATGTGGCAGGTTCACTCGGCGAAACTGGGACTGAGACTGATGGACTGGGCGGGCCCTCATTCTCACACAGATAAACTGGGAGGAAAAGCTGGGGAGTGGAACAGACCACGCAGCCCACCAACGCAGGGAAATAAAGCCTCAAACCACCAATTGAATACACCTGTGGGGGTTGAGGTGGCAGAAGGAGGAACTCCCGGCCTCACAGGAGAGTTCGTTGAGGAGACCCACAGGGACTTGGAACTGTGAAGGCCCCTCCACTCACCCCGGAGACAGCGAAGAAGGACCCAACTTGCTTTTGGGTAGCTGGGGAAGTGCGGAGAACAGAGAAAATGCCACTGTTCTCTCAGGCCCCACCCCCACAGACAGCATTACAACACAACGATGTGGGTTACCCCGCCCTGGTGAACACCTAAGGCTCTGCCCCTTAAGTAACAGGTGCACCGAGAAAAAAATGGCCCAAATGAGAGAACACATCAAAGCTCCAGAAAAAGTACAACTAAGTGACGAAGAGATAGCCAACCTATCAGATGCACAGTTCAAAGCACTGGTAATCAAGATGATCACAGAATTCGAAGAAAAATTGTCACAATTCAACAAATGAGAAGGGATGAGAAGGAAACTGGGACTCAAATCAATGGAGTGGACTAGCAGAAAGAAAAAAACATCCAACCAGAAAAGAATGAAGAAACAAGAATTCAAAAAACTGAGGAGAGGCTTAGGAACCTCTTTAAACGTCCCAACATCCAAGTCATAGGGGTGCCAGGAGGAGAAGAGGAAGACCAAGGGATTGAAAACTTATTTGAACAAATAATGAAGGAGAACTTCCCCAAGCTGGTGAAGGAAATAGATTTTCAGGAAATCCAGGAAGCTCAGAGAGTCCGAAAGAAGTTGGACCCAAAGAGGAACACACTAAGACACATCATAATTACATTACCCAAGATTAAAAATAAGGAGAGAATCTTAGAAGCAGCAAGAGAAAAGGAGACAGTTACCTACAAAGGAATTCCCATAAGACTGTCAGCTGATTTCTCAAATGAGACCTTACAGGCAAGAAGGGGCTAGAAAGAAGTATACCAAGTCATGCAAGGCAAGGACATACATCCAAGAATACTCTAGCCAGCAAAACTTTCATTCAGAATGGAAGGGCAGATAAAGTGCTTCTCAGATAAGGTCAAGTTCAAGGAGTTTATCAACATCCAGTCTTTATTATATGAAATGTTAAAGGGATTTATATAAGACATGGAGGGGTATCAACAGGGGAGTGGTAGGGGGAGAGAGGTGGAAAAATTACAAAGAATAAGTAGCATAAATGGTAGGTAGAAAACAGACAGGAGGAGGTTAAGGATAGTAAGAAAATGTAGAAGACAAAGAACTTATGTGTATGATCTATGGACGAAAACTAAAGGGCGGGCAATGGGGCAAGAAAGGGGGGGAAATGGGACAACTGTAATAGCATAATTAATAAAATATATTTAAAAAAAGAACTTAAAATTCGCTAGTCACCAATTTACTTTTAAACCATCTAAAAATTCAGTTTAAAGTGGCAGGGAAATAGTAAGCTGTTCAATAAATGATTCTGGCTGCATGAGTGAATATATAGATGGATGAAGGAGATGCAGAAATCATGAGAATGGATGGGGATAGTACAACTTTGTTGTTATTTGTTATTTCTTGGAGAATGAAAAAAATTAAGAACCTCTATATTTAATAAAACTTTCTAGCACAGATATCAACATCCTTTAAATTTTCATTCATTTAATGAAAGCAATCATAAATTGTTTATTGAAGGCAGAAGCAACTTTGATCTTTATTTTCTTTCTTTTTTTAAAGATCTTATTTATTTATTTTTATTTTTACTTTTTAAAATATATTTTATTGATTATGCTATTACAGTTGTTATATTCCCCCCTTTGTTCCCCTCCACCACACACTCTCCCCCAACCACATCAACCCCCCTTTAGTTCATGTCCATGGGTCATACATAGAAGTTCTTTGGCTTCTACATTTCCTATACTATTCTTCTTTTTTTCTTATTTTATTTATTCCTTTTCTTTTTTTAAAAGACTTTATTTATTTACTTTTAGACAGAAGGGAAGGGAGGGAGAAAGAGAGGAAGAGAAACATCAATGTGTGGTTGCGTCTCATGTTGTCTCCACTGGGAAACTGGCCTGCAACACAAGCATGTGCCCTGATTGGGAATTGAACCAGCGACCCTTTGGTTTGCAGCCCGCAACCAATCCACTGAGCTACACCAGTCAGAGCACATTTCCTATACTATTCTTAAACTCCCCCTGTCTATTTTCTACCTACTATTTATACTACTTATTCTCTGTATCATGTCCCCTTCTCTCCCCCCCCCCACTCCCCTTTAGATAACCCTCCATGTGATCTCCATTTCTGTGCTTATGTTCCTGTTCTAGTTGTTGGCTTAGTTTGCTTTTGTTTTTGTTTTAGGTGTGGTTGTTAACAACTGTGAGTTTGCTCTTATTTTACTGTTCATATATTTTATCTTCTTTTTCTTAGATAAATGCCTTTAACATTGCATATAATAAGGGCTTGGTGGTGATAAACTCCTTGAACTTGACCTTATCTGAGAAGCACTTTATCTGCCTTCCCATTCTAAATGAAAGTTTTCCTAGATAGAGTATTCTTGGATGTAGGTCCTTGCCTTTCATGACTTGGTATACTTCTTTCAAGCCCCTTCTTGCCTGTAAAGTCTCTTTTGAGAAATCAGCTGACAGTCTTATGGGAACTCCTTTGTGGGTGACTGTCCCTTTTTTTCTTGCTGCTTCTAAGATTCTCTCCTTATTTTTAATCTTGGGTAATGTAATTATGATGTGTCTTAGTGTGTTCCTCTTTGGGTCCAACTTCTTTGGGACTCTGAGCTTCCTGAACTTCCTGGAAGTCTATTTTCTTCACCAGATTAGGAAAGTTATCCTTCATTATTTGTTTAAATAAGTTTTCAATGTGTTGCTCTTCCTCTTCTCCTTCTGGTACCCCTATAAATCGGACATTAGAACATTTAAAGATGTCCTGGAGGTTCCTAAGCCTCTCCTCATTTTTTAAAATTCTTGTTTCTTCATTCTTTTCTGGTTGTATGTTTCTTTCTTCCTTCTGGTCCACATGGTTTATTTGAGTCCCAGTTTCCTTCCCATCACTATTGTATCCCTGTACATTTTCCTTTCACTTAGCATAGCCTTCATTTTTCATCTAATTTGTGACCAAATTCAACCAATTCTGTGAGCATCCTGATTACCAGTGTTTTGAACTGTGCATCTGATAGGTTGGCTATCTGTTCATAGCTTAGTTGTATTTTTTTCTAGAGGTTTTATCTGTTCTTTCATTTGGGCCATTTTTTTCTCTCGGCTTGCCTTTTATGTATAAGGGGGCAGAGCCTTAGGTGTTCACCAGGGTGGGTAACCCACAGCACTGCTGTGTTGTGATGAAGTCTGTGGGGAAAGGGTCCAAGAGGGAACAATGGTGCTTTTTCTGCTCTCTGCTGCTTTTCAGTCACTTACCCGACTACCCACAAGCAAATTTGACCCATCTGTGCTGATTCCCGGGTGGGTGGGCTTGTGTGCATTCTAGGACCCTGTGGGTTTCTCCAACGAACTCCCCTGTGAGACTGGAAATTTCTCCTGCTGCCGCCTCAACCCCCACAGGTATTTTCAATCTGTGGTTTCAGGCTTTATTTCCCCATGCTGGAGCACTTGGGAAAGCACTGGGAAAACAGAGCACTGGGTTGTCTGTTTTGCTGCCTAGCTGTTCCTTTATCCACACATGAACGTGGGACCACCTGCTCCACCAGACGAGGTCCCGCTGGGTCATGCCCAGTCCACCAGCCGCCACCTTTGCAAGAGCCCTCTCTGCCTGGCTGTGTGGCTCCACCCTTCCTAATAGTCTGGATCAATGCGTCTTCTTTAACTCCTTGGTTGTCAGACTTCCATAAAGTTCGATTTTCTGTCAGTTCTGGTTGTTTTTTGTTTTAAAATTGTTGTTGTCCTCCTTTTGGTTGTGTGAGGAGGCACAGTGTCTACCTATGCATCCATCTTAGCTGGAAGTCTACTTTCTTTTCTCATAAAATTCTCCTCCTTTCATAATTTCTCTTCCTCAGTGATGAAGAAAAATATATTATTATATATTTTTGCCTGATTTATATAGTGTTTCCTTTTGTCTGATTTCCCTTCTAGGTAGGCAACATATTTACTAGTGGTAACCACATGAAGTCTTAATCAGAACAGTTAAGAAGGTGTAAACAACTCTGACTAATGTAAAAGGAAGATAACAATAATTGTTTAGGCGTCTATAGTTGCTTTGATCATGCTTCTAAAAACTTATCCATGGAGGAATTATACTTCTAGGAGTAGCAGTGGTTTCAGATTTCACCTTCATAGTCTCCTCTGTCAGGGGTATAGTGCCTCCTTAAAAGGGGAAATTTTTAAATAAATTTGGTAATCATGAATCTCTGTGCTGAGTTTGCTGATAAAAAGTCCTTTCACATGTTTCTTTAAGAATGTTAAAATAAATTTGAAGCTATATTTTGTTTTTAAAATACGTTAGTATATTTGTTATACTACATTAGTAATAATATACTACATAAGTTATACTACTATAAACAATATAGTTTGATAATAACTTATCTAAATACTATGTATTTGTAAAAACATGACTGTTCTGAAAGGATAAGAAGTAGTCACCTTTTGGCTATTTCCAATTCACATTATTTCTGCAATATGTTAATCTTGATTAACAATTTACATGCCTTGGTCTTTGGTAAATCTATCTGAGGAAACTAGAGAGTATCACCATCTATGTACATATTCAAATTGTTGTACTGTCCAGGAAAACCTGATTCTATCCTTACAGGTTATAGTACCCATAAAGCCCTCATAATGACTGCAGAATGAGAGAGAGAGAGAGAGCGAGCCTAACTGTTCTTTGTTGAACAAGCATCCAGTTGTAAGTGCTTTAGGACTTGTTTTTCAAACTTGGTAAATCAAGGTGGCTAAACTTTCTGGATTGTGAGCCTTCCGGGAAAGTGTCCAAATCATTTAGTTTTTTTAGCACTGACTCAATGAGCAATACTATGCCAGGTAGTGCATCTAGAAAGGGATAGAAATGAAATAGAATACTAAACTGTTTATTTAGAGCTCAGATATTTGGCACCTGCAGATGTCTAGAATATTTACAGATTGAAGTAAACAGAAAAACCTCTAAATGCAACTGTTTTTTTTTTCCCAAAATAGCTGAGAAGGTACAATATGCTTGGCTAATTTTCCAAGCAGAATAAAGGACTGTGCTGTTTGACTAGAGAGGATTGCTATACAAGATAAACCTTGATAGTGACAATGTGTTACAATTTTCATAAAATTGAAACAAATATGAAAACAAAGTTTATTTTAATCAAAATGTACCAAAACTTGGGCAAATCCTACAGTTTTGTAGTATTTTTAGAAGAAAATGCTTAAAAGTTTGAAATAGTCAAGGACTTGATTAACATTCTAACGATTTCTCTTAAACATCTAATATTCAGATCTCTTTTGATGTGTTTACCATGATATCATCCTTTTTATTATTTGTTAATTGTTCTTACTCTACCAAAGTTGTCAATGGTGTTGAATGTGAGAAGAGTAGTTCTTTAGCATGTCATTCACCAAATGAATGCAATCCTAGGTGTTTTGCAAGACTTTAAATTTCACTTTGATAATGGTTTTCAATGTACTATCTTGCAATATCAGAAAATCTACTTGATAGTGATCAACATAGGCTCACACTAAGCAGGAAATAAACATTAAATTTATCACATTAAATTTTATTTATTGCATAAATAAACTAAGTAGAGACTAGTTTCATAGGTGGTCAGTTCATTAGCAGATGGTTTGTGTTGTTATGACTTTTGCTTCCCTTCATATCCTCTTAATTTGGGGGACATGGATAATGGATACTTTGATAATGAAAACCACCTGTCCTTGTGTTTCCTGTGAATAATTTGAGCTTTTAAATGAGGGAAGTATTGCCAAAGTGTCCTAAATGCAAATCTTTTCTGTAATATTTCATTATTTTTAAAAATTACTTTATTGTTCTTCAATTACAGTTGTCTGCATTTTCTCCCCTACCCTCCCCTTTACCCCATCCAAACCCACCTCTCTCCCTTGCCTCCACCCTCTCCCTTGGTTTTGTCCGTGTGTCCTTTATAGTAGTTCCTGAAAACCCTTCTCCCTGCAATCCCCTCCCACCTCCCTCTGGCTATTGTTAGATTGTTCTTAATTTGACCCAAAGTTTTCTACTTCCTGCAAGCAAGCTGCCCATGCAAACCATTTCCCGAAGCGGTGGGCTGCAGCTCTCTCCTCACCCCTCGTCCACCACGTTGGAACCTCTGCAGCAAGAGAGCAAGAAGATGTGGAACCCAGAGCACACAGTTATTTGCATGTCACACACTTAGAGTCTAGGTGTGTTCTCACTATTTGCTTAATGGATATGGGGAGGAATTAAGTACCTATTTCTTTGTTTGTACAATCCACACCGGCTCTCCAGTCAGTCACCACTTTTCTTTGGAGCTGTCCCACATCAAAACTCTATTTGCACAAAAATTTTGATTATGCACTACAGAATTTATATTAAAGATGTTATAGGGAAAATTGGAAGTCATTTGTGGTATTTCTTGGGAAAACATCATTAGAAGCATGTCTTGTCTTAAGTTTCTCTCCTCAGCTTCTTGGCATCTCATTCTCTCTTCCACTCTACTTATTTTTTTTTAAACTTTTTTTTAAAAGATTTTATTTATTTATTTTTAGAGAGAGGGAAAGGGAGGGAGACAGAGAGGGAGAGAAACAGCAATGCATGGTTGCTCCTCACATGGCCCTCATGGGGACCTGGCCCGCAACCCAAGCATGTGCCCTGACAGGGAATCTAACCGGGACCCTCTGGTTCCCAGCCCGCGCTCAATCCACTGAGCTACACCAGCCAGGCCCACTCTACTTATTTTTTGTCTCTCCAGGGCTCACTCAGTCTTTGTGGGCCCTTTCCTCCCCTTCCCAAATTTCTTCCTTACCTTTTCCATATACCTTCACTGTCCTTTTCTTTTCTTTGCTTAATATATTTTATTAACGAATTTATTCTTTTGTTCCTTGAGGATATTTTTGCTTTTTTTATATATTTTATTGATTATGCTATTACAGTTGTCCCATTTTCCCCCCTTTCTTTCCCTTCACACCACCCCCCATTCCCCATCCTTTAGTTTTTGTCCATGGGTCATACACATAAGTTTTTTGTCTTCTACATTTCCTATACTATTCTTAACCTCCCCCTGTCTGTTTTCTACATACCATTTATGCTACTTATTCATTGTACTTTTTCCTCCTCTCTCCCTCTCCCACTCCCCTGTTGATACCCCTCCATGCCTTATATAAATCCCTTTAACATTTCATATAATAAAGGCTGGGTGATGATGAACTCCTTGAACTTGACCTTATCTGAGAAGCACTTTATCTGCCCTTCCATTCTGAATGAAAGTTTTGCTGGCTAGAGTATTCTTGGATGTATGTCCTTGCCTTGCATGACTTGGTATACTTCTTTCTAGCCCCTTCTTGCCTGTAAGGTCTCATTTGAGAAATCAGCTGACAGTCTTATGGGGATTCCTTTGTAGGTAACTGTCTCCTTTTCTCTTGCTGCTTCTAAGATTCTCTCCTTATTTTTAATCTTGGGTAATGTAATTATGATGTGTCTTGGTGTGTATCTCCTTGGATCCAACTTCTTTGGGACTCTCTGAGCTTCCTGGACTTACTGGAAGTCTATATTCCTTCACCAACTTGGGGAAATACTCCTTCATTATTTGTTCAAATAAGTTTTCAATCCCTTGGTCTTCCTCTTCTCCCTCTGGCATCCTTATGACCCAGATGTTGGGATATTTACAGATGTCACGGAGTTTCCTAAGCCTTTCCTAATTTTTTTGAATTCTTGTTTCTTCCTTCTGGTCCACACCGTTGATTTGAGTCCCAGTTTCCTTCTCTTCCCTATTGGTTCCCTGCACATTTCCCTTCGTTTTCTTTAGCATATCCTTCATTTGTTCATTTATTTGTGACCAACTTTCTTCCAATTTTGTGAGCATCCTGATTACCAGTGTTTTGAACTGTGCATCTGATAGTTTGGCTATCTCTTCGTCCTTTAGTTGTAATTTTACTGGAACTTTGTTCTGTTCTTTCATTTGGGCCATTTTTTTTCTTGGTGCCTATTACTTTAAAGGGCAGAGCCTTATGTGTTCCACCAGGGTGCGGCAACCTCCTTCAATGCTGTGTTGCTTTTTTTTAAAATATTTTATTTATTTACATTTTAGAGAGAGGGGAAGGGAGGGAGACAGAGAGGGAGAGAAACAGCAATGTATGGTTGCCTCTCACATGGCCCTCACTGGGGACCCGGCCTGCAACCCAGGCATGTGCCCTGATTGGGAATTGAACTGGGACCCTCTGGTTCCCAGCCCATGCTCAATCCACTGAGCTACACCAGCCAAGGCCAATGCTGTGTTTTGATGCTGTCTGAGAGGGCATGGCCTGGTAGGGAACAATGGTGCTTGCTCAGCTCTTCCCAGCACCCAGTCACTTTTCTCCCAATGCTCTCTCTTTTGTGGCTGGGAGTTGCTTCCACTGCCGCCTCAATCCCCACAGGTATTCCCTGCTCCTCTCCCTCGCTCCTTCTCCCGGTTTATCTGCACGCAAAAGTGAGGGACCGCACAGTCCACCAGTCTTGGCCCTGCTGTTTCCCGCTGGCTTCTCCGGGTGCACCAGCCGCTTTTTGGGCCGCTGTTTGATCAGGCACGCCATCATGAGTCTCTCCAGGCAAACCGCCATCTCACCATCTGCGCACACTCTGCCCGGCTCCACTCCGCTTACCGGTATGGACGAACTCATCCTCTCTAGCTTCTTGGCTGTTGGACTTCTACTCAGTTTGATTCTCTGTCTGTTCTGGTTGTTTATTTTGCTTTTTAAATTGTTGTTATTCTGTAATATTTCATTATTAAATCAAATGTACTTATCTCTTAAATTTAAACCTTGAGTATATATTTTATTGTTCTAATTGTTTGATGTGAATGAATTCTGTCTTCTCCAAATGATCTTGAGCATTCCAATAGTGGGATGTTTGGTAACAAAACATGGAATATACCTTGCTTGAGGGAACCATGCTTTCTGAAGTAGCATTTACCGTAGAAGTTGTTCTTTTTCCTTGTCAAGTTCCAGAGTGCCCTTATAATAGTGTCTCCCAAACTATGTCCTTTGGTACTGATTTTCCATCATCATGATAAGTTAATAAATGATCCAAGATAAAACATTTCCCTGTTTAAAACTAATTTGGGAAAGGACTGTAAAATGGAGCAGCCACTATGAAAAGCAATATGGGGGATTCTCAAAAAAATTAACAATAAGACTACCGTGTGACCCTACAATCCCACTACTGGACACCTATCAAAGGAATTGAAATCAGGACCTCAAAGAGGTTCCTCGCTATTATATTAATAGAATTATTCATGATAACCAAGAAAATGAAACAACCTAAATGTCTATGAAAGAATAAGGGATAATGAAAATGTGGTAATCCTGGCTGTTGTGGCTCAGTGGACTGAGTACTGCCCTGTGAACCAAAGGGTTGCCAGTTCAATTCCCAGTCAGGGCACATGCCTGGATTGTGGGCCAGGTCCCCAGTTGGGATTGTATGAGAGGCAACTGATAGATGTATCTCTCACATATTGATATTTCTCTCCTGCACTTTCTCCCTCCCTTACCCTCTCTCTAAAAGTAAATAAATAAAATCTTTTAGAAAAAGAAGAAGAAAAAAAGAAAGGAAAAAAGAGGAAAATACTATAACAATGAAATAGCACTAAATATGTATCTATCAATAATCAGGGCACAAATGACCTAAATGTTCCAACCAAAAGACATAAGGTAGCTGAATGAATAAGAAAACAAGACCTATATATATACTGCCTCCAACATATTCATCTCAGATCAAAAGATATACACAGACTAAAAGTAAAGGGATGGAAAAATATTTCGTGCAAATGGAGAGGGAAAAAGAGGTTAGTGTTAGAAATGTGGGAGAAATAGAGGTAGGAGGAACTGGGTGATCTGATCCAAGTGCTTTTATTTGATGCTGTGCTTATGGCAAGCTGAGTCAAGTCAACTTTAGCACCAGGGGAAGGCAGGAGTGGGGTATGTAAAAGAAAAAGCCAGGTTTTGTGAGGGTATAGGGGAGGGCTTAGTCTCTTGTTCTTCCAGGCAGGTGCCTAATGGTCCTAGGATGTGAGCTGGGACAATGGGTTAGGTAAAGGGGTGGGCTATTTCCAGGTACAGAAGGGTCAGTCTGGCCACTGGCTACTGTGTCTGGTGCCAGATACCTGTTGTGCATGGTGGGAGAGAGTTGATTAAGCCGGGGGCTACCAAGCGAGTTGGGACAGCTGAGTTATAGGCAGTCCAGAGGGTTGGAATCTGGCCTGACTGGGTCATTAGCAGTCTGGGGGTTGGGGATTTGGCCTGGCCTTTTGAGGTAGCAGTACTTATATTCCACAGAATAGACTTTAAAGACAAACTTCAGGAAGAGACAAAGATGGACACTACATAATAGTAAAGGGAATAATCTAACAAGAAGATATTACCAGGCCCTGGCTGGTGTAGCTCAGTGGATTGAGCGCGGGCTGGGAACCAGACGGTCCCGGTTCGATTCCCAGTCAGGGCACATGCCTGGGTTGCGGGCCGGGTCCCCTATGAGGGCCATGTGAGAGGCAACCATACATTGCTGTTTCTGTCCCTCTCTGTCTCCCTCCCTTCTCCTCTCTCTAAAAATAAATAAATAAAATCTTATAAAAAAACATTAAAAAAAAAGAAGATATTACCCTACTAAATATTTATGCATTCAACATAGGAGCACTTAAATATGTAAAGCAAATCTTGATGGACAAAAAGAGAGAGACTTACTGAAATACAGTCACACTTCAGAATTTTAACACCCCATTCACTTCAATGGATAGATCTTCCACACAGATAGTCAACAAGGAGACAAGGCCTTAAATTACACAATAGATTAAATGGATTTTGTCTCAAATTCTGGCCCGCAGAATTCATTGCCATGGCAGGTGCATGAATAAATTCACATGTAATACACTGGACTAGAAATTCCGGGACCACGAGTCCCCTCCATTATTATCTTGGAGAGGCCTTGAGCTCAGTCTTGACTGGCTTTTTATTGCTGTTCTCTGGGACATTACATCAGAATGGTACCCATTAACCATGTGTAAATTGTAGATTCGCTTTAGCTGGTAGACAGCCCGGAAGGTACATCAAAAGGATTATGCAAAGACAAGAAGTATGGCTGAACTTTGAAAGGATTAGCATTGGTCTAAGGAAGCTAGTTAAGCATTAGCATTTGTTCTTTTGATCCAGGGAGAGAGAGGTTTTAGCAAGAGCAAGTTTTAAATCTAAGAAATATGTCATCTTGATTTACCCACAGGAAATTCCACTGTCACACACGTGGGTCCTGCTTACCATCTCCTGTTCCACGGGAGTCCTTGCTTCCTTAGATGTGAAACATTAGAGTTACAATTCCCATGATGGGATGCATGAATTTCCTTTAGGATTTAATTGATATATTGAGAGCATTACATCCTAAAGCAGCAGAACATAAATACTTTTCAAGTGCATATGGAATGTTTTCTAGTACAGACCACAGGTTAGGATACAAAACAAATCTAAATAAGTTTAAGAAGATTGAAATCATATCAAGCATCTTCTTTGGCCATCCACAATGCTATGAAACTAGAAATCAATTACAAGACTAACAGTGAAAAATACACAAAGACATTGAAGATAAATAACACGTTATTAAACAATGAATGGGTCAACATTGAGATCAAGGAAGAAATCAGCAGGTACCTTGAAACAAATGAAAAGGAGTACACAACAATCCAAAATTTGTGGGACACTGGGAAAGTGATCCTAAGAGGGAAATTCATAGCATTATGGGCCTATCTCCAAAAACAAGAAAAATCTTAAAAAAACAATTTAACTTCACACTTAAAGGAACTTGAAAAGGAACAACAAACAAAGCCCAAAGTGAGTAGAAGGAAGGAAGTAATTAATATCAGAGCAGAAATAAAAGGAATAGAATCTTAAAAAATGAAACAATATGAAGGAATCCAAGAGCTTGTTCTTTCAAAAAATAAACAAGTTTAAGAAATCCTTAACAAGATTCATCAAGAAAAAAGAGAAAAGGCCCCAATAAATAAAATCAGAAATGAAAGAGGAGAAATAACAAGTGACACAAAAGAGATACAAAGGATTGTAAGAAAATATTATGAACAGCTATATGTGAACAAACTGGACAACCTAGACAAAATTAATGAATTCCTAGAAACATACAATCTTCCAAAACCAAATCAGGAAGAATCAGAGAGTGAATAAACAGATTACAGCTAATGAAACTGAAGCAATAATCAAAAACCTCCCAACCAGCAGTAGCCCTGGATTGGATGGCTTCACAAGGAAGTTTTACCAAAAATTCTGAGAAGAACACTGCTGCTTCTTAAACTATTTCATAAAAACCAAGAGGAGAGAAGGCTCCCAAACCTATTTTATGAAGTCAGCATTATCCTAATTCCAAATCTAGATAAAAACATTACAAAAAATATAGACCAATACCCCTGATGAACATAAATGCTAGAATTCTAAAAAAACAATAAACTGAATACAGCAATTCATCAGAAAGATCATAAACCATTATCAAGTGAGATTTATTCTGGGAATGTAAAGTTGGTACAACTTTCACAAGTCAGTAATGTGATACACCACATAAACAAAATGAAGTATAAAAAATCACATGATCATATCAATAGATGCAGAAAAAGCATTTGATAAAATCCAGCACCCATTTATGATAAAATATCTCAGCAAAGTGGGATTAGATGGAACATACCTAAACATAATAAAGGCCATATATGACAAACCCACTGCCAGCATCATACTCAACGGGCAAAAACTACAACCGTTCCTCTTAAGATCAGGAACAAGACAGGGATGTCCTCTTTCACCTCTCTTATTCAACATAGTACTGGAACTCCTAGTCATAGCAATCAGACAAGAAGAAGAAATAAAGGCATCCAAATTTGAAAAGAGAAGTAAACTTGTCTTTATTTGCAGATGACATGATACTATACATACAGAATCCCAAAGATTCCACTGAAAAACTACTAGAACTGATAAACGAATTTAGAAAAGTAGTAGGATACAAAATTAATATCCAGAAATCAGTTGCATTTTTAAGAAATTACATTTTCTTGATTATACTATTACAGTTATCCTGATTTATCCCCCTTTGTCTCCCTCCACCCAAGCCCCTACTCCCTCAAGCAATCCCCCCATCATTGTTCATGTCCATGGGTCATGGGTATAGGTTCTTTGGTTACTCCATTTCCTATACTGTGCTTTATATCTCCATGGCTATTTTGTAACTACTTATTTATACTTAATCCCTTCACCTGTTCACCTTTTCTCCCCCTCCCTCCTCCCATCTGACAACCTTCTGGTAACAACCTTCTTTTCTTTTGCTTTTAAGAGTCTCTCTTTATCTTTAAACTTTGTCCTTTTAATAATGATGTGTTTTGGAGTGGGTCTCTTTGCATCCAGCATAATTGGAAGCATAATCCACTTCCTGGATTTTCATGTCTATTTCCTTCACCAATAATGGAAGTTTTCTTTCACTATTTTTTCAGATAAATTTCCAATTTCTTACTCTTTCTCTTCTCTTTCTGGCACCCCTATGAGGTGAGTGTTGGATCTCTTAAAGTTTTCCCAGAGGCTGTTGATACGACCCTCATTTTTTTGATTCTTGGGGGTGGGGAAGGCAGGGGAAAACAGTGGGGGGAAATTGGGACAACTGTAATTGAACAACAAGAAAAAAAAGATGAATTGGACTAAAACCAGGAGAGAGACTTTTGGCCAAGTATTTCATGAATTCCTAAAAAAAAAAAAAAGGACTGGAATTAACTCAATACCCAAATCCCTGTTAGTGATTCTTTGAGTTATTTGTATATTGGTGTATGTGTAGATAATCACGCAAAAGTTAACTGCCTAATGAATTACATGACTAGCTCATCACATGGAGTAGACTTCTCAATCTGTAGGTCACGATTTAAGAATTTTATCTGCTATTTTTGGTGTATTTGAACTGGTGTCAGGGTTCTTGTCCAAAGAGTGGGCAGACAATCTATAAGTACTGCCTGTGTAGTGGTACTGCAGCAAGACCTATTTAGTTATGAGATATACTCTCTATATGTTAGATAAATATTGGGAAAGAGAATCATGGAATCAAGTTGTTAGAAAAAGAAACTCTAGAAGAATAAAAATAAGCAAGAAAATATGAAAATAGCAAAAAAAAAGAAAAAAACCCTTAGGCTACGAAGTTTCTCGTTAAGTCAATATGAACTCAAACCCAATAAACACATAAGCAATTTCACAGGTCATATGAGAAGATGGATCACAGCGACATCAATTAAATTAATGTGCCAAATTATCTTTAAAGAAAAAACTCAACAAAAATGGAAATGGAGGCCTCAATCTGGAGATTTTGAGTTTAGGCATACACGACATTGTTTAAAGGTGCTAGAATAGCAAGTCAGTTATACTCTCTTCCTTAACTGATACTTGAAATTCAACACAGAGGATTTTATTTATTTATTCTAAGGTGATATCTTTGACATAAAAAAAAACAAAATAAATGTTGGACAGGGGTAGCATAAGGTGGTAGGCAAGCTAATTGATGTTCTAGCTAGAATGCCTGGGTTCACAAGCCCTACCACTTAGTAAATAATACTGGATAATTACTTTGCCTCTTATAGCTTCTCTTTCCTCAAGTGTGAAATTTGGGGTTATAATTACACCTATCTTATAGGGTTATGAGTATTAAATGAGATCAAGTATGTAAAGTACTCAGAATAGTACCTGGCATATGAAAGCACCCAATAAGTGGGAGCTTCTGTTCTCAGTCATTGTTTTCTCACCATGGGCAAGTTTCAGACTCTTCCCTGAACCAGGATTCTATGGAAAGGGTAGAGCAATGTGAGGTGAGGAGTAGAATTGGGTATAGAGAATGGTGAGACACAAAATTTACTTGCTGACAACTTGATCTGTTTAAAGGCATTCCAATTTAATGTTAACTTTTCCTTTTCTACAGGTATGATAAATCTCATTCCAGATGATGTTCATTACATTACAGCTATATGTCATTTTATATTATAAAATTAGCTCCCTTGACTGCATTGGGGTAGAAAATATCCTTGAAATGCTAATTCTAATATCTTTTGCAAGTAATGTCTTCTTATAAATTATTTTGTCATGTAGACCAGAGCACTTAATATGGAAACTGCAAAATAATTCTTTTAAGCGTGTCAGGGCTCATTTTCCAAAAAAAAATTGGTATCATAAGAGAAGCAATCACTTAGCAGAAAGAAAGCCTTTATTTTTTAAAAGATTGTTATTTATTTATTTTTAGAGAGAGGGAGAAAGGCGGGAGCAATACATAAATGTGTGGTTGCCTCTTGCACACCTCCTACTGGGGATCTGGCCTGCAACCCAGGTATGTGCCCTGACAGGGAATTGAACTGGTGACCCTTTAGTTTGCAGGCAGGTGCTTGATCCACTGAGTCGCACCTGCTAGGTCAAAAAGCCTTTTAAAAATTTTTTAATATATTTTATTGATTAAGCTATTACAGTTGTCTCATTACCCCTCCTTATTCCCCTCCTCCCCGCATACTCCTCCACTCCCCCCTTAGTTCTTGTCCATGGTTCATACACATAAGTTATTTGACTTCTACATTTCCTACACTATTCTCAACCTCTCCCTATTTGTTTTCTACCTACCATTTATGCTACTTATTCTCTGTACATTTTTCCCCTCTATTTCCCTCCCACTCCCCTGTTGATAGCCTTCCATGTCTTATATAAATCCCTTTAACATTTAATATACTAAAGGCTCGGTGATGATGAGCTCGTTGAACTTGACCTTATCTGAGAAGCACTTTATCTGCGCTTCCACTCTAAATGAAAGTTTTGCTGGACAGAGTAATCTTGGATGTAGCTCCTTACCTTTCATGACTTGGTATACTTCTTTCTATCCCCTTCTTGCCTGTAAGGTCCCTTTTGAGAAATCAGCTTATATGGGAACTCCTTTGTAGGTAACTGTCCTCTTTCTCTTGCTGCCTGTAAGATTCTCACCTTATTTTTAATCTTGAGTAATGTAATTATGATGTGCTTTGGTCTGTTCCTCTTTGGGTCCAACTTCTTTGGGACTCTCTGAGCTTCCTGGGCTTCCTGGAAGTCTATTTCCTTTGCCAGATTGGGGAAGTTCTCTTTATTATTTGTTCAAGTAAGTTTTCAATCCCTTGGACTTCCTCCTCTCCTTCTGGCACCCCTGTAATTCGGATATTGGAACATTTAAAGATGTCCTGGAGGTTCTTAAGCCTCTCTTCATTTTTTTGAATTCTTGTTTCTTCATTTTTTTCTGGTTGAATATTTTTTTTCTTCCTTCTGGTCCACATGGTTGATTTGAGTCCCAGTTTCCTTCCCCTCCCTATTGGTTCCCTACATATTTCCCCTCATTTAATTTATCATATCATTCATTTTTTCATCTAATTTGCGACCAAATTCAACCAATTCTGTGAGCATCCTGATTACCAGTGTTTTGAACTGTGCATCTGATAGGTTGGCTATCTCTTCATTGTTTAGTTGCATTTTTTCTGGAGCTTTGATCTGCTCTTTCATTTGGGTCATTTTTTTTCTCTTGGTGTGCTTGTTACATATAAGGGGGGCAGAGTCTTAGGTGTTCACCAGGGAGGGGCAGCCCACAGTGCTGCGTTGTGATTCTGTCTGTGGGGAAGCGGTCTGAGAGGGCACAATGGCACTTGCTCCACTCTCTGCCATCTTTCAGTCACTTCCCCCAATACCCACAAGCAAATTGGGCCCTTCTGGTGTTGCTTCCCACACAGGAAGGCTTGTTCTAGGACCCTGTGGGTCTCTCCAACAAACTCCCCTGTGAGGCTGGGAGTTCCTCCTGCTGCTGCCTCAACCCCCACAGGTGTTTTCAATGGGTGGTTTGAGGTTGTATTTCCCCGAGTAGGAGCACTGGGCTGCACGGTCTGTTCCTCAGCTTTTTTCTCCAGGTTTATCTGCTCGTGAATATGGGACCATTTGCTCCACTGGCCTCAGTCTTGCTGGGTCCGGGTCCACCTGCTGCGGTCCCCTCAGCCTGCTGAAGCGTTTCACACACCACTTCACAAACCTAGGTCTGGCTGTGCACCAGGCTTGTCCTGCTTACTGGTCTGGATGAACATGTCTTTAACTCTTTGGTTGTTAGACTTCCATAAAGTTCGATTTTCTGCCAGTTCTGGTTGTTTTTTGTTTTTATATTGTTGTTATCCATCTTTTGGTTGTGTGAGGAGACACAGTGTGTCTCCCTATGCCTCCATCTTGGCCGGAAGTCCAAAAAGTTTTTCTTGAGGTAGCATAATTCTTGTTTCAGGGAAAAGTTGTTGGTGTGGGGGCTTGGGTTTAATATCTAGACTAAGACATAGAATTATGCATGTTACAGGTGTTGAATTCTTTATTTTTGCATTGGATATGGTATTTGGGCTTCTCAGGCTACCCAGCAATGATTCTGACTTACGACTTTTAATTTTTTTGCCATTCAAGCATGTCATTTGATATACTGTAGGTTACCATATCAAATCCCTTTTTGATTTTGTTATGATTGGAGGATTAGAGAAGTAAGGAATGTTTAAGGGAAGAGTGATATCTCCCAAGACACAACTTCAACCCTCTATCCTTTGCCTGCGACCTACATTAGCTTCTACCACACCTCATTTTACATACATGCTTTACATTTTACATACACATAGGACATTCTTGTCCTTTACCTGTCTAAAATACTCCATGCTTTCTTGCCCCTGGGTCATTGCTCATTTATTAAATTATTTCACAAACATATACTGAGTACCTGCTATGTATAATGAACTGTGATAGGAATCAGAGTTTTGGCAGTGAATAAGATGTCTGGTTTTGGATTGAAATAGTTTTTTGGGTCCCCTTTATCTTTAAAGATATCCACCATCCTTCAAGATCCAGCTCCAAGTCATCATATATGTACCTCTCCCTGATAAACTCGACCTATAGGACTGCTTCTTGCTCTCAACTAGCACTTAATTGGTACACCATTCATTTGACTCTTATAATATTTTATATTTTATAATAGTTGTTAAAAATGCTTCTGGCTGCAAATAGTAGAATACCTAGTTAATAGCTACTGAACCACAAGGTAGTCAAGAAAGAGGTAGCCCCAGAGTAGATCTGGCACCTTAACAATATTATTAAGAGCCAGGCTGCTTTGATACTTCCACTCTGCTTTTCTCAGTGAGTCAGTGACGTCCTCCCTTATGGTTTGAAAATTGCTGCTGTAGCTCCAAGTATCACATCATTATATAACAGTGTCAAAAGCCAGAATCAAGAGGGCAACAGTGACACCAAAAAACAATGAAGAGATAGCCTACTTTCATACCTTTTTCAGAATCCCCAAGACAAATTTTAGTCACTGGCAAAGGGGTATGGGATTGCTATTGCTGGCTTAAATAATTTATGATATAAACCCTATGTCTGTCCTATTGCTTCCAGAACATATTTCATATCTCTTAGGAGAGAAAGGGTGAAAGATGATGTTGTCCAGGAAACCAAACACATGTGCTAGAGTGTTTATGATTTTGATGTATGCATTTATTTGCTGTGTTATCTTGGACAAATTAGCTAACCTTTCTAATTCTCCTTTAGTACATCTAAAAATTGGGCATAAAATACCTGTCTCACAGGGTATGTATGAACATCAAATAAAATGCAGATTATAAAAGAGAAAAAAGAAAAGACTCATGGACATGGACAACAGTATGGTGATTGCAGGGTGGAGAGGGGTAGCAGAGGGTATGGGGGGATAAATGGTAATGGAAAAAGTACAATAAAAATAAGATACGATGAAATAAAATAAAAATGCCCCACATACTAGTAGATGCTCAGTAAATGTTTTCTATATAAACAGGTGAGGCATGGCTCTAGCATTATCAGACATCTAATCAGGCTCCTATGTAGTCTTCATCCAAGTTCATACAAATATTTATAGAGTAACACTTTGCAATATTGATTCTATGGATAAGCCTCTTAAGCAATCACCTATGATTATAATACATAGAATGTTAAAAGGGACTCCCGAGTCTCAAAATTCCTTTTTCACAATTCCTGTGACTCATGTCTCCTGTTACAATTCAATGACCCTAAGAAAGATAGCACAGTAAACTATTTGTCACGCAGTAGTGTCTTAGTGTGAATTTTGTAATCAGATCTTTTCTAATGATAGCTTAGAGGAAGTTGAAGGATGAAGGATAGGTCTAGAACACCAAATATATTATGATTAACTCATTTTTTCCTTCAGGTTCCAGAGCTCAGGAAATAAAAATTAGTTCAAAGTAAGGTGATAATATCTAACTTCAATCTAATGTACTAAACAGCTTAGTCATATGTGGGCTTTCACATCTAGGTCAGACTCTGGAATCAAACAAATCTTAATTTGAATCCCATCTATCACTTGGTGTGTGATTGTGAGCAATTTATCTAGCCTCTGTAGGCTAGGTTGTTTACCTGAAACTAACTGAGAAATAATCTCATAGAGCTGGTGCTGGCAGTGGGTTTGTCTTATGTGTTCTCTGTTATGTTTAGGTATGTTCCCTCTATTCCCACCTTGTTGAGAGTTTTTACCATAAATGAGTGCTGGATTTTATCAAAATCTTTGTCTGCATCTATTGATATAATCATGTGGTTTTTATCCTTCATTTTGTTTATGTGGTGGATCACATTTATTGATTTGCTAATATTGTACCATCCTTGCATTCCTGGAATAAATCCCACTTGATCATGGTATATGATTTTTTTGATGCATTGCTGTATTCAGTTTGCTAATATTTTGCTGAGGATTTTAGTGTTTATGTTCACCAAGGATATTGGACTATAATTGTCTTTCTTTGTAGTGTCTTCTCTGGTTTTGGAATTAGGATAATGCTGGCCTCGTAAAATGACTTTGGGAGCATTTCCTCCTCTTGAAAGTGATGAAATAGTTTGAGATGGAGAGGTGTTAGTTCTCCTGAAAATGTTTGGTAAAATTCACCTGTGAAGCCATCTGGTCCAGGGCTTTGTATGTTGGGAGGTTTTTTTAAATTACTTTTTCAATTCCATTAGCTGTAATTCTGTCTATTCAGATTCTCTGATTCTTTCTTATTTAGTTTTGAAATATTGTATGTTTCTAGGAATTTATCCATTTTGTCCAGGTTGACCAGTTTGTTGTTAGATAGTTGTTCACAATATTTTCGTACAATCCTTTGTATTTTTTTGGTGATGGTTGTTATTTCTCCTCTTTCATTTCTGATTTCATTTATTTGGGTTCTATCTCTTTTTTTCTTGATGAGTATGGTTAAAGGGTTGTCAATCTTGTTTGTCTTTTCAAAGAACCAGCTCTTGGATTCATTGATCTTTTTAACCATTTTTTAGACTCTATTTCATTTATTTCTGCTCTGATCGTAACTATTTCCTTCCTTCTACTCACATTGGGCTTTGTTTGTTGTTCCTTTTCAAGTACCTTTAAGTGTGAATTAAATTGTTTATTTGAGCTTATTCTTTTTTTTAACTATATTTTATTGATTATGCTGTTACAGTTGCCCCATTTCCCCCCTTCTTTCCCCCCTCCCCCTTCCCCTCCCTTTAGTTTTGTCCATAGGTCATACACATAAGTCCTTCTGCTCCTGTACTTCCTATACTATTCTAACCTCCCCTTGTCTGTTGTCTACCTCCCATTTATGCTACTTGTTCTGTGCCCCATTCCCACCCTCTCC
>PVJI01012381.1:0-51889 GCA_004026765.1 Micronycteris hirsuta | reverse complement strand
TTCCGTCCTGTCTGGGACATTCGTACCACCGTTTACCCTTAAATCCCACACCACGTGCAGCCCGGTCCGCCCACAGTCGCTGCAGAGCGTCACCTCAGTGTCCCCCTGGGCAGTGAGCCCCGAGTCACTGCCCCGCACTCTCACCAGCCACCGAGGCCGCCTGGGGTCGCCTGGCCGACGGGCCGAGGCAGACCCATTATTATTCAGTCAGAGACCGACAAAGCCCTTGTTCAATGTGATTTATTTATGGTATTGACGTACCCTCCAAAGCCAAGAGCAAATTAAGTGAGCGCGGGCTTGCGTTGTCTTGAGTCTGCGATACAGATAAAGATCAAGCTGTCATCTCCGCGCGTGGGGAAGATGAATGGGAAAGGGTGTCCGTGGGTGCGCGGTGCGACGTGCCGGGCAGCTGGGGGTGCGGGGGGGGGGTGCCGGCCTCTGGACCGCGGGGAGGCTTTCATCAGCGGGATCTCTGTAGTCCCAAAGGACCTAATTAACGGTCCTTCTCGTGTTTTCTTCTTCTAAAAACAGTGCCAACACATCGGTACAGCCTCTTAAGTACCTGCTTAGGTCCCATTTTCGCAGCCGGTTTATGCATTGTCAGGCATTTACGATGGGTGCATCTCAAATGAAAATCGCCTGTTCTGCAAACCAGAACCGGCCCCTCCGAGAGGCCTGGGCCAGGCTGAAGGTTCTCGTGGGAACTGACCGGCCCACGTGTAGGGAGGTGTCTTTTTTCCTCTCCATCCATCATCTTTTTGGTTAAGAACTTGGGAAATTTGCTGTCCTTCTGTTCCTCTGTGGGGCCTGAGGAGAGTTTAGGGACCTCGAAGTCACTGTCCACCCCCAACAAGGTGTTGGGAAGCAAGCAGCTTGCTGTCACATTCAGCCAGTAAGTGACAGGCTTCCCCCCAGGGTCCCGTGCACCCCACAAGGCTCCCGAGGCCTCGTAACGGGTCTGCCCCGAGCACCTGCTCCGTGCCCAGTGCCTGCCGTTCAGGGCAGCAGGGACCTGAGACCACAGCACGGCTTGTCCCTGCAGACGCCCACAAACCTCGGGGAGGCTTGCAAATCTGACCCTCCCCGAGGAACGGGAGCTGAAGTTGGGGGGAGCTCCATTCTGTTCGCCCCCCAGTGTGTTCAGGGAAACTGGGGAGAAAGTGAAGTTCCCCCCATCTCCACCTCCCGGCCTCTGTCACACTCCCCAAAAGCATTTCTCACCCCCCCAGGCCCGCAGCGCTGGGGCTTCTCTCGGATGGTGTGGGTTCCCTGAGGTGCTTCTCACACACTTGTGTTCTCTCTCTCACACTCACACACTCACACACCTATACACCTCTGCTCTCTCCTGCTCTGTTCCAAACTCGGTAATTACATCCTTCTCTCTGCACGCCGCAACTTGGGGGTGAAGAAGAAAGCAATCCCTCCAATGTCTTCACTTATGGTTATTCTTGTATCTTAGGGGGTTACCTACTAGCGCAAGTGATGGATGAATCCACATTTGAGGGACGACAGGTGGGAGCCGGGTGGTCTGAGAAGTCACAGGGCCGGCAGGGCCCCGAGGGCACACAGGTGGGCGGGGGTGGCATCGGCTCTCAGCGGCTGTTTATTCTGGGATAGCAAGGCATTGATTTCCCTGCAAAGCTCAGCCTGGTGGGCAGATCAGGGGGCGGGCATTTTGAGACCTGGGCTAATCCCACCACTGGGACGGGGGAAGTCGAGTTAGAGGGGTCCACACAGCTCCTTCGGTGAGGCCGACTTAGATCAGAGAGCATCGTCTGGCTGAATTTTAAGGCTCCTGCTCTGCTTGCTTTCGTCCCAGGTAGGCAGGAAGGCCCATATTCCCTGGGAGTCAAGAAGCTTCACGCATCTGAATAGCACCGACTCTCCGGTGTTCGCTAAGCTTTGCTTCTTGGCGTCCCAGTACCTTGTCAGTTTTAAAAGTGCTCCTTGCCTGAGGAGGATTTTTGGGGGCAGCATTCCGTATACGTCCTGCAGGACAAGCGTGCAAGTCTGGGGTTCCCATCGACTGTGTCCTAACACTTCAAGTGTTCCTGGTGGGCCAGTCATTGAAATGTCAGTCATCAGACATATAAAAATCCCTATTGCTTTAGACTTTCCACATGATTCCTTCAGTTTTTAGAGTTATTGATGAGAGAGAGACAAACATTGATCTTTATTCCACCCATTGATGCACCCATTGGTTGATTCTCATATGTGCCGTGACTGGGGATTGAACCCGCAACCTTGGTGTTTGGGGACGGTGCTCTAACCACTGAGCTACCTGGCCAGGCAAACCATCAAAATCTTAAAAGCAGGATTTCTGCTTTACTACCATCCCAGTGAAGACTTTGTTCTCATTTTACCCACTATTTCAGTGCGTTCCTTTGGAGCCAAAGAATCCAATTCAGAGTCCCATATTAGAAGTTGTCGTTTTCTTTACTCTGGAGGAATCCTTCATTTTCCCCCTGGACTTTACGTCCTTGGCCCTCTGAAGCGTTCAGGCCAGTTATCCCGCAGTATGCCCCCGAAATTGGGTTTGTCCAGCATTTCTGAATTGCTGTCAAAGACGCACGCTCGGCATCCAGTCGGGCCGCAGAAACGCCGAGTGTTCTGTTTTCCCAGTGCCCCGCCAGGTGACTGGTGACCCCGATGTGTCCCTGCACGAGCTGCGACCGCCGGACGCAGGTGCCGCCTACGCACCAGGGTTCCTCGCGGTGCCCACTTTGTGACGAGAGTCTCTGGGACTGTGGGGATGTCTCCCCTCGTCATCAGGTGTCCAGCTGGCTCACCGTGTCAGCGCAGGCTGGGTGTGCCCTGCGCTCCCCCAGGAGCAATGGCGCCTCTCGAGCATCATCGGTTTTATGGCCGAAGGCTCCCAACCCGGTCGGCGGGGGCCTCTCTACGCAGGTGCCTCCCTTTTGACATGTCTGTCGCTTGTGCGGACTCCCGTGTGCAGCGTGGGATGGTGTCCTTTTGTGCTCCTCTGCCCCAGACCTGGAATGTGTCAGATCCTCGAGGAACCCTGGCTTCTTACCGCGGACCGTGACGGCGGGAGGCCGAGGTCCGGGCGCTGGGTGTGCTTACTGCTCCGAGGAGAGGGCGTCGTCCAAGCCGCTCGCTGGACACGGGGAGGGGGTGTGTACAGACCCCCCCATATGTCACACACGTGCACACCGCACACACATCCTATCATATCACAGACACCCCCACGTCACACACGCACACACTGCACACACATCCTGTCATATCACAGACACCCCACGTCACACATGTGCACACTGCACACACATCCCCCACGTCACAGACACCCCCCACGTCACACACGTGCACACTGCACACACATCCTATCACACATCACAGACACCCCCCACATCACACACATGCACACTGCACACACATCCCCCACATCACACACGTGCACACTGCACACACATCCCCCACGCCACACATGTGCACACTGCACGCCCCACATCACAGACCCCCCATATGTCACACACGTGCACACTGCACACATATACTATCATATTACAGACACACCCATGTCACACACGTGCACACTGCACACACGTCCTATCACATATCACAGACACGTCACACATACCACACACACACACATCCGTAACTTCATTTAAACTTATCTATAGACACATTGAAAACCATGGTTCGCATGAGTTTCTCCGATTCTCTAATTTTTGTAGAATTTTCCCCTCCCAGATCTCCTCCTTCCCTGTTGGGGAAAAGTCTGGTCCCTTCCATTCTCAAAGTCTTTCCTGATTCAATCCGTTCCCCGAACTCTGGTCAGTCCCGATGGACCGTCCTCTGCAGGGCCCTCACGCTGACCCCTTGCTGGCCCCTCCCATCCCGCCGTTCCTCTCCTCCAGGGGCGTGACACCCCCTCTCCTCGGAGCCGGAGCTCACGGCCACTGCTCACCCCGACATCTGTGGCCTGTTCGGTGGCTGTTAGCTGGCTTTTCTACCGGCTCGTAGATGGAGGGGCTCCCTCGTTAGTTACCTGTAATATTTTTGAAAACTGGACTCCTTGTGGGTCCTTCTAAAATTTGCCCCTATTACAAGTTTTCCCTAGAAGCCTTCCTTAAAGTTTCTGTCCCCACCCCGGCAGGCTGGATGGCCGAGGGCCACCCTGAGCCCGAGAGCATCCTTCCTCCCCCGGGGCCACTCCGGTCCCTGGATCACTGGAGGGAAGGGACAGAGTGTGAATCGAAAAGCAAACCCATCTTTCAGGTACATAAAAAAGATCAAATGCAAGGAGAATGGGGGAGCGGTGGATGGGGCCCAAATACCCGTGCTTTGGAGAGACTTATGAGAAATAATAAGGTCAGGCCATAAAATCTTTATGGCGTCCTAGGAATAATTGAATATTTCAGGGTTTGTTGTGCTGGGATTTTATGAGCCAAACAAGGGACCTTTAAAGTTTATTTTCTTTTGCTCTTCAATGGCCTTAATTAAGGTTGGACTTAGGCTGGAAGTTGCTTGGAAACTTGAGACTTCACATGAAACAGCCCAGGAAAATGACATCACTGCTGAAGCTGGATGGGTTTTGTGGCCGCCCCAAATGGGCTAATAATTTGGCACCTTCTGAACACAAAATTTTAAATGTTTCTGCTCAGTAATCACTCAGAGGGGCCAAAATAGAAATTTTATGAACACAACTTGCATCCATCTTTCTTTATGTTCGTTACCTAAGTGCCCCTGGATTTCTTGAGGGGAGTTTCTGAATGACATGGTGGTTGCCCCCTGCCCCCCCGTCCCCGTGGAAGCTTCTAGTATGTGTAATGAGCTACGGGCTTAGAAGCGAACACTTGAGATAATGGCAGACACAAGGCATTCTCATTTCCTCCAAATGTTTCCCCAAAACAGGGGCCACCACCACCAACACGCAGCTGTCACTCTCTCTTTGAGCTGGCTTCGTCTTTGACTGATGGCGAAGACGTTCCGTACTCAATAAAGAAACCGAAGTCTCCTCTGCCACCACCATGTCCTTCCTCACCTGCGGAGTTTCTCCAAGAGGCCATGAAAAATAATTTACTACGTCACCATTGAATGTCTTTTCTTCTCCATATCCGCTGGTGACTTTTTTTTTATGTCCTAAAAGTCTCTTTTTCTTTAATGAACCAGATTTGACTGCATTAAATACACGAGGTCTGTCTGGAAAGAATCCAGCCATTGTTAATATAGTGAGAATGATTTGCGTGACATCGATGTGACCTGGCAGCCAAGGAGCGTGGACTGGGATGCACATGTGTGAACAATGGCGACTTCACTGCACTGGTCCGTGGGGGTGGTAGACGCTGCTGAGTGAGCCTGTGTCCTGTGTGGCTGTCACATTCAAAATGACTGAGCAAGTAGAGCAAGCCATCTGCATCAGATTTTGCATTAAGCTTGAGCGTTCCTCTGCAGGAACTATTCGGATGATTCAGAAGGCTGCAGCTGTGGGCAGCTGGTGACTGGCAGCTTCATCACAACAATGCGCCCGCTCATGCCTCAAGTCTCATGCAGTTTTTTGGTGAAACATCAAATCACCCAGGTGACTCAGCACCCCCTACAGCCCAGATTTGGTTCCCTGTGACTCCTGGCTTTTCCCAAAACTAAAATCACCTTTGAAAGGGAAGAGATTTCAGACCATCGATGAGATTCAGGAAAATACGACGGGGCAGCTGATGATGACTGGGAGACCTGTGTGAGGTCCCAGGGCACCTGCTTTGAAGGGACTGAGGTGTCACTGTCCTGTGTGTGAATCTTGTATCTTCTTCAGTAAACGTCTCTATTTTTCCTAGTCCACAGCTGGATCCCTTTGGGACAGACCTAGTATGTCTACTTGTATTTTATGAATCCTCAGCTCTCGACCCAGATTTCATCTAGTCTGCACGTGCATGTGGGTGGCATTTAGACACACCGTGGACACGTCCTGTGACACTCCCTGGGTCGTCTCTGTGATGAGCAAGGAGATTGTGTCCCAGGTCACGACTCAGTGACTTAACGATGCTCCTCGACGTCCCGGCAAAAGTGAGGACAGTTTGCTGGCTCTCCCTCACGTCATCCCTGTGCTCTCCCCACAGGTGTGCGCTGTTTCTGTGTGTGTTTTCAAGTCCTCTCAAACAGCTTTTCATTGTTTTGAGAGAGAGAGAGAGAGAGAGAGAGAAGAAAAGAGAGAGAAACATCGATCGGTTGCCTCCCAGGAGTAACAAAAAGTCTCAGCCCCAGACGGAAATGCTGAAGGAGGAGGAGAGAGAGGGAGAAGCGGAGTGGGAGCGGCTGGGAGGGATTGCGTGGCAGGAAACGAATCCATCGAAAACCCGGTGACGTGTTCTGGCAGGTGAGCTTCACCTCGGCTCCACAGGGGAGTGCGAACCCCCCCCCCCCCCGCCGAACCTTCCAGAAACTACCTTCTCCAAAGATAACTGCTCTTCTCCCGTCTAAAAGCATAATATATTTTATCTGTTTCTGTCAATTATCCAGATGGAACCATATTTATGTTCTCCTTTTTGTCTTTTTGTGAGATTCAGCCAGATATTACCTGCAGACTGGATATTCTTGCTGCCGTAGAGAATTCCATGGGCAAAGGGGGTGTAATCTATTTATGCGTCCCGCAGCCGAGAGGCATTGGACAGCTGCTGGCTGGGGGCTGTTACGAGTAATGCCGGTGTGCGTGCTGGTGAACCCAGGCAGGCGCTTCTGGGGGGTATATTCCTAGCAGCAGAATTGCAGGGGATGTGGATGTTTCATTTTAGTAGAAAAGGTAAAACCGTTTCCGAAGTTGTAACAATTTATGCCACTTACAGTCACATTCAATATTGTTTCGTGTTAGTTTCAATTGTAGGACATAGTGGTAGGACAATCATAGAATTACACAGCAAGCCCCCCGATATTTCCAGTGCCCACCCGGCACCCTACGTGGTTATTATAATATTACTGATTCTATTCCCTGTGCTGGACTTTGCATCCCCGTGACAGTTCTGTGGCTCTCCATCCCCCCCCAATTCCCCTCCCCCACAACCACCTCTGCTCCCCGGATCCACGAGTCTGTTTCTTTCTCATTGTTTATATTGCTCTTTAGGTCCCACGTGTAAGTGCGATCATGTCCTACCTGTCTTCCTCCGTCTGACTGACTTCACTTTGCTTCCATCTGCTCTACATTCGGACTATGGCTGCGTATTCTCAGTATTTTAAATTTTCGTTCTGGCACGAATGTCCTGCTATGGGGTTTGGCTGGCGAGGGAAGAGAGCCCGTTTTCACGTTCCCTGGCTGTTGGGCTCTGTTCTTCGGGCAAGGTCTGCTCTCGTCCCTTGTCCTCGCCTTTTCCAACCAGGTTCTCTATCTTTTAAAAATCGACTTGTAGGAGTTCTTTATATATGCTGGCGATCGTTCCCCTGTTGCATGTATTATCACTCTCTTCTTTTATTCTGCGGTTGCATTTTTCCTCTTTTGGTAGTGTCTTCCAACGAACAGAACTTCTTCATCTTAATATCTAATTTAGGGCTTTTTAGGGTTGGTTTTTTATGGTCCGTTCTTCTTTTGTCCTTCCTAAATTTTGCTGACTCCAAGGTCATAAAGACATTCTCCAGAATTTCCTATAAGAAGCTATCCTATCACACCCTTTATGTCCAGATGTGCAAAGCATCCCTCTGGTATTGATTGTTTTCCCTACTGTGTGATGGGGTCAATATTTTTCATACAGGTATAAAATGATCCAGCTCTGCTTGTTGGAAACCCTATCCTTCCCCCACTGGGCTGCCATGTCGGCTTTCTCATAAATCACAGGAATGTGTGTGTCTCTGTGCATGTGCATCTGTGTACCTCTGTGTGCATGTGTCTCTGTGCATGTGCATCTGTGTGCATGTGCCTCTGTGCATGTGCATCTGTGTGCACGTGCATCTGTGTGTACCTCTGTGTGCATGTGTCTCTGTGCATGTGCATCTGTGTGCATGTGCGTCTGTGAGCTTCTGTGTGCATGTGCCTCTGTGTGTGCCTCTGTGTGCATGTGTCTGTGCGTGTGCATCTGTGTGTGTGCCTCCATGTGCATGTGCCTCTGTGTGCATGTGCGTCTGTGTGTGCCTCTGTGTGCATGTGTCTCCGTGCATGTGCATCTGTGTGCATGTGCCTCTGTGCATGTGCCTCTGTGTGCATGTGTCTCTGTGCATGTGCATCTGTGTGCATGTACGTCTGTGTGTGCCTCTGTGTGCATGTGTCTTGTGCATGCATCTGTGTGTATGTGCGTCTCTGTGCGCATGTGCATGTAATTTGTTCTGTTCCCTCTGATTTTATTGCACGAACTCCAAAGAACACATGCCTCTAACTGTGGAGGTTTTTTTTTTTGGCTGTGTTTATATAGGAAAAAATAGACTTATGGCCCCAGAACGCCCCTCGTATTTTAGCGAATGAATGTGCAGGCAAAGCCTCGAGTGACACTCCCCATGAGCTGGTGAAAGTGGGAGCTGCCTGCGGTGCTGTGAGTGGCTTGCCGCGTGGGCCAGTGCGTCTCAGACGCCCTGGCGCTGACAAAGACCTTTTACGGCACCCAGATCCCTGTTGACCATCCCGGGAGTGACTGCAGTGCGGCAGCGTTTAGTGTTTCACACCCTGACTTCACAGCTCATTAGTTATTTGTACACATTTTGTTGCGTTACCTTCCAGGATGGTGGGAGGAGCTTTCCTGTTCAGGCAAGTTGCATTTGGTAGGGGAGGAGGCAGGTTCCTGGGTTTCGTGCAGGTGGCTGCGTGGCAGGCAGGGATCCTGGATGCCCACGGAAGTGTGGCTGCACCTGCCTCCCACGTGTGGCCCAGAGAAGTTTCTCACGCTGAGTCACACTCACTGTCCGGCAGGTCTTCACAGTGATCCAGTGGCCTTCCTGCTCTTTATCCATCCTGAGGCTCCGGGTCAAAGGTCTCAGCTGTGACCCTTCGGGTACACCTGTGTCTCCGGAATTCTATGAAGGGGGCTTTCCCTGCCACCTGCATCCTCTGAAGGGCCCAATGAAAGTCACGGATGTTCAGTATGTCCGGCTTTTTCTCGCTGGGGTGATGGCCCAGCTCCTCACAGGTCGGGACAGAGTGTGGGGTCTTTCACACGACACTTAATTCTCGTTTTGACCTCAGTTCATGGGAGGAAGAGGCTGCACCCTCAGGCTCCTGGATGCTGACCGGGGAGGAGCAAGGTCCAGTCCTGATGGATTCAGTACATGACACGCTCCTTCCAGGTGGCCATTGCAATCCCCATTTTAAAGTGGGACCACTAGCCCTGGCTGGTGTGGCTCAGTGGATTGAGTGCTGGCCTGTGAACCGAGAGGTCACCAGTTCAATTCCCAGTCAGGGCACAGGCCTGGGTTGCAGGCCAGGTCCCCAGTAGGGGGCGCTTGAGGGGCAACCACATATTGATGTTTCTCTCCCTCTCTTTCTCCTTCTCTTCCCCTCTCTCTAAAAATAAAGTTCAGATATTAAACAATTTAAAGGGATCAAGCAAAAACACACTCATAGACACACACAAGAGTGTGGTGATCACCGGGGGGGGGGGTGTTGGGGGACAGAAGAGGGTAAAGTGGGATCAGTGGTGATGGAAGGAGCCTTGACCTGGGGAGGTGAGCACACAGCACAATATACAAACGATGTGTTAGAGAACTGTGCACCTGAAGCCTGCACAATGTTATTAACCGGTGTCACCCCAAGAAATGCAGCCTAAGAGGATACTAAACAATTTAGCTTCATGCTAACCGGGAAGCTTCTCCCAGAACCTTCTGAATTTCGCGTTTTTCTGTAACAGGGAGAACTGGAACCAAGCCTTCCCGTCCAGGGCCCCGTCACATTGCATGTCCTCAGTTCTGTGCAAACTGAATGGAGGGAGAAGTGATGTGTGCGGACCTCAGGGTGGTGACAAGTTCAGAGGTCGTTTCCAGACAGAGGGTGTCCGCCTTCCAAAGCGGGCGGGACTGTCCTCGCTGGCCGGGGAGCGAGAGCGCCAGGGATTCCGAGGGAACAGCGCCAGCCCACCGGGGGCTGCTGTTTGGTGGGAGCAGCCTTCCAATGGAATCCAATTCTCACTCGAACATAAGACAATCGTTCTGCCTTGAGTGTCCGGTCCTCACGTCCACCACTGCAGGGCTGCGGGCTCCCGCGGGCACACGGGCGGGAGGCTCAGGCCTCGGGGGCAGTGCGGCCAGAGGCCCTACCTGTCCCTCCGTCATCCAGCCCGACGTGGGGATCGATGGCAGCTCTGTCCTGGTTTTCTTCCCCCTTTGAGCAAATGCTCGCCCATGTCCCCTCCAGCTGGGTGCCCTGCTGGTTTCGGGACAGAGCCCTCGCTGGTGTGGCGAGACCGAGTGGGTGACTCCAAAGGCCGGAGCTGGGATCGGGGCACAGGGAGCAGGGCTGGAGCCCTTTCCAGGGAGTGCAATGCGGTGACGCGTGGAGAGCACAGGGCCATGGCCGGGGTCTGTGAGCCCGTGGCTCTGGGCCGCTGATGAAAGTTGTCTGCAGGCCCCACTGCTCCCCCGTCGGATGAAGGGATTTAAAGGGAGCACACAGGGCTCTTCCGGCTCTAAAGTTCTGCCGTGTGTGCGCAGGTGTGCGTACAGACTTGGGTATATTCGTAAATATCGAGTATGAACACATGTATAAATATGTGTATAACTACATGTATAAATATTAAAATAGGGAGGCTGTGTGTGTGGGTATGTGTGTATATGTATTTATTCTTAAATATCACAAACCAAAAGAAAAAACATAGGGTTTCAATTTCTCACCTTCGTTTCAGGACCAATTGCTTTACTTTCTCATTTTTGGGGCCCTTTCCCCGGCTTTTCCTCTGTCGACGTGGGCCTCCCTGTCACAGCAAAGCGCTGCTCCACTCTGCGCGAAGTCAGCCCTGCTCTTCCACCTCCCGTTTTCCGATCCAGCCTTTCCTCGTTTCTCTGCGCAGGGAACCCGCCCGGGAACAGAGAAACCGGCAGAGAGCACCGCCCTGCAGCCGCTCCCGCTCCCTCCCGCGTGGTGGTGGGGGTGGCCTGTGCGAACCTCACTCACACAGTGAACCCCACCGGGGTTCCGTTCTGCCTGCAGGTTCCTTTCCGTTTCCTCCATTCCGAAAAGCGAGAGGTTACTTTCTAGCTTGTAAGAAAATGAATAGCAACTAATGAGGACTTTGAGAAAGGCAAAACGGGGTATCGATGATGAATTGATAAGATGGATGGATCTCTTTTGGGGAAAATGCATGGAAAAACTAAGGCAATGATATATTTGTTAAAGTCCCCTTTTTATAACAGATTCTTTTTTTTGCTATAAAATGCAATCATTTTATTTTTAATTGAATTTATCGGGGTGACATCGGTTAATACAATTATATGGGTTTCAGGCACACAATTCTGTAATACAGCACCTGTTCACCACCTCAAGTCAAGTCTCCCTCCATCACCATTTACCCCCCCCCTTACCCTCTCCTACCTCCCCCCATGTAACAAATTCTTGTTGCATACAATTTGCACATGACCAACAAAGTGTGGGGACAGAATATATTACCCAAACAACCAGGCAGTTTAATTTAAATCCCAATTACTTCGGTGGTAAATGCGGGAGGAGTCAGAGCGGTGATCTCTGACAGCAGCGGTGGCTGACATGCAAATCACGTTGGATGAGGTGTCAGGAGACTCGGCATCTAATCTGGCATCTAATAAACCTGCGTGTCCCTGCGAAAGGTATTTCATTTCTCCCTAACACCCGTGGAATGAGAATAACACGACACACTGGTTATCTCTCACGGCGTAAAAATCACCCCACAGCTCCAATGGCACCCTCAGGTTGTGAGTGCGTCTGCTGGTTCCGGGAGGGTTGCTGTGCTGCGTGCCCAGGTGCCAGGGGAGGGCAGGCAGGCTCCGCCTCCCCAGGCTGGGGCGTCCAGCATCTCCCCGGGCCCCGAGAAAGGGAGCTACTCTTCCAGTTATTTCTAGAAAATACATGCTTTCTGGCTAAGCTGCCATGGTTTTATGCTCAGGCATCGCCTCAGAATATGAAGTACATATTACTCTGTATTTTTTCATAAATTAGCACCTATGCAAACAATTTTTGGTTGAAACTTTTTTTTGTAGGCTTTCTTTTATCTGCACATTTTATCTGTCTGTCTGTCTGTCTATTTTGCCTAGCTGTGTTGAGAGATAATTGATGTGTAACCTTGTGTAAGTGTAAGGTGTACGGAGTATTGACTTGATACACTTCTATATTGTAAAATAATCACCGCATAGCCTCAGCTGACACCTGCATCCCGACACATAATTACCATTTTCTTTGTGTGGTGAGAACACGTATGGTCCTCTCTCTCGGCAACGGGAAAGTATAGGATACAGTTAACTCTCTTCACTGTGCTGCCCGATAGATTCCCAGAACTTGTTAACCTTACAACTCAAAGCTTTTTTACATAGATTTTTGACGTTTGTTTAAAATCCAGCTGAGGACTTATTATGAAGGATGGAGCTTTTACACCTTAAGCCCTGTACCTTTGATAGGTACAGTATCAGGTATACATGGAATATTTGGGCTTCACAGCTGACTTATCCCATTGTCGCAGGATGCTTGTGGTTGAATCACGTCCGAGCTCCTATTTATGGGCTCCCAAGCCCGGGAGGATTTCTCTGGTAGGAAATAGTGATATTTGCCTCTTTAGTGAGAAATAGAAAACAATCAAACCCCCCTTTCGGCCTTAGGGTAAGATATTGCAGTGGCGGAAAAGGACCCGGGCATGTTGAAGCTGGCTGTGGTCTGCGACCCGGGTCCGAGTGAAGCTCTTAGCGGCTGTTCTGGTTGGCGTCATTTCCATCCTCATGTGTCCCTCCCCAGTCTCAGCGGAGGCCCTGTTGTGTGGGCTCAGAGCTCAGCCTTCAGTGCCACACAGCCCAGATTCTGAACCATCACACCGCACTTTGCCGCCGTGCCCCGACGTCAGGCTGTGCCCCTGACCTTTCCAAGGGCGCACTTGGAGGAGCTGCTGCTCACAGAGTCAAGGTTAAGTGACTGCCATAGACCACTCACTCTATGCTTGGCTTTGGAAAAGACCTGGTAGCTGCTGTTGTTACTCATTTTACTTAATTATCACTGTCCTTCTGCTTCTCAGTGAGACAACGCCTTTGAACAGGCTGTCCCAGCTCTCAGAATTCCTGACGGCTGGGCGGCCATGTCTTCCTCTCGGGCGCCACGTCTCAGCAGCAGCTCATGACGGAGACACCGAGGAAATTCCGGGTGGCGACTGAGGCCAGACCCTTCTTCCTGGGACCATTCTTTAAAGGCACGTCCCAACAGTGAGGTTTTAGAAGTGAAAAGGGCTGGTCACTGTGCCACTGCTAAGGACACAGGGAGGGCACTGCCCACGGGTTCCCCCTCCCCCAAGTATCCTTTCCTGGTAGTTTCCTTCTCTGTTGGGAAACTGAAGGAGAGACAGTCCTTCCAAACTCATTTTACGGGGCCGACCTCGCCCTCCCACCACGGCCTGGAAGGATGACACACGACGAGGAACATGACAGCCCCGTGTCTCTGATGAACGTAGATGCAAAACCCCCTGAACAGAACACGAGCCAGTGGAATACAACAATCCATTACATAGACGATACGTCGCGACCGCGGGGTTCATTCCGGGGGCGTGGGGACGGTTCAGCGCGGGCAGATCGATCACCGTGATGCACTCATGTTAACAAAGTGAAGGATAGAAATCATATGATTGTATTGATTGATGCAGAAAGAGCATCTGACAAGATACAATGTTCATTTATGATTAAAGTGCTCAATAAAATGGGCATAGAAGGGAAGTAACTCAACATAATAAAGGCCACAGATGACAAACCCTCAGCCAACATCACACCCAACGGTGGAAAACGGAATTCTTTTCCTCTACCATCAGACACGAGACAAGGATGTCCTCTCTCACTGCCCTCATTCGGCAGGCACTGGAAGTCCTAGCCAGGGCGAGCAGGCAGGCGAAAGCAAGCAAAGTCCCCCAAACTGGGAATGGAGAAGTACAATGGCCCCCTTTTGCAGAGGAGATGATTCTTTATAAAGAAAGCCCTAAAGACGCCATCAAAAACCTGTTAGAAACAGTGAAAACATTACAATAAAGTTGCAGGATACAAAACCAATGTCCTCAAATCCCCCAGAAATGGCACTTTCGAGAAGCAGCATTATTTCTAATCTTTTATCCCCGAAGAAGATGACGGGGACACCTGACGGCGCTGAGGACCCCCTCATAACCTCTGGGTGACCCGTGCCAAGACTGGCTCAGACCAATGCACAGGACGTCGAGTCCATGGAGCCCTTGGTGACCAGGAAGGCGCCACCCCAATGTCCCACCGCCTTCCCTTCTGGAGTTCAAAACAGAGCCAAGTGCACCCATCCGCCTCTCCCCCGGGGGCTCGGTTTCCACCTTGGTTTTCTAATTAGTGTCTCCTGCAGACGTGGTCTGAGCAGAGCGGCTTCTCCACAGGCGGGAAAGGACGTCCTGCGGCAGTGGTGGTGGCATGTGTGACGGCAGGAACACTTAGGCCCCCTCTCCCCACGGTGAGCTCGCAGCCAACACGGCGGAGGCGCCTCACCCTCCACCCTCTGTCAGGCCGCAGACCTTCTGCCGTGTCCTGCACGTGGATTTTCTGGACTTGACGTGGGCTGCTCGATGGAGCAGCAAAATGCTCTCTGACCCATGACCCTTGTACCGGTTGAAATGCCATCCCTTTCGGGTCACGAGCCCGGGTCTCTCCTGAGCTTAGCCGGGACCTGGACACCCAGCCAGCCCCGCAGAGTCTTTCCAAAGTCTTAGAATCTTCCAGTCCGATGCCTGACACACAGAAAACCAATGCAAATGTGCTTCCCTAGCACGGCCTCGTTCACACGGTGAAAGAGTTTGGGTTGGGGGTGAAAGTCCTCACCCTGACCTTGCCCAGCAGCAGGTTCATCTGCGAATGTGATCAGCCGGCTTTCAGAAGAGTGCGTGAGCACCCACTTCTGTGAGGATTTCCCTGTGATCAAGGGAGGGGCTTTCTCTCCCCTTCAGATCCCCTGTGAGTCCCCATTCCATTTGGGGAAAATGGTCAGCTCATCACAGGCCCCACCCCTTCAAAAAAAAAAAAAAAAAGGAGAGCTGCCTGGCCTTGCTGCCACCGGCTTCTCTAATCGTCACTCCGGAGGGCAGCCCCTTGGGTTCTGTTTCTTGAGTAAAGCACCTCTGCTTCTTTCTTAGGACCTTTGCAAAACTTTACAATTTAACAGGGCATGTCAGTAAAAAAAAAATCTTATAGACATTCTGCCCTGAAATAACAAAGGACTGACTGCCTCTCAAGTCCCCTCGCCGGGCAATCCATCTCAAGCAGACACCCGCATTCCGAGCTCACCGCTGCTGACACCACGCAGGAGCCCACGCCCACGCCCACACCAGTCAGGAGCCAGCGGGACTTCGATTTTCCCTCCCACACAAGCAGGGGTGCACACAGTGAAAACGGAAGACGAAGCCGCTGCGTAAAGAAGAACGAAGGTCTGACATATGCTGTGGCACGGATGGACCGTGAAAACTTTATCTCAAGTGAAATAAGCCGGACACAAAAAAAGACAAATGTTGTGTTTATTCCAATCATGTGAAATAGCTAGAATGAGGGCAAGTTCCTACGGATGGAAAGCAGATTAGAAGTTCCCGGGGCAGTGGTGGGGGGAGTGGTGGTGGGGGGGGTGGGGACGGGGAGTCACTGATTATGGGCTACGGAGTTTCTGTTCGGGGCGATGGAAACTGGGAGCAGTGATGGCGGCTGCATCATCTGCATGTAATTAAGGCTGCCAAGTTGTGCTCTTGAAAAGGGCCGAGATGGTAAATTTTATGTTATTTTGTCGTGTATATTTTACCACAATTAAATAAAATAGTAAAAAATCCACTAAAGACCATGATAGACACTATAAAGGTGAAAATGGAAGGGGAACGACCCAAGGCAGTAAAGCCAACAAGCCGAGTGAAATGGATAATTTCTTTGACTATAAGGAACATGAGAAGAAATAGAAAATCTAAACACACACATTTAAATTTTAGAAAGAGACCCATCAACAAAGACAGGTCCAGTTGAGGTCTAGTCGACTTCACTAGTGAATTGCATCAAACATTTAAAAAGAAATATTACCAGCATTGCCCATTTTTCTTCCAGAAAAGGCAGAAGGAGGAAACACTTTGGAATATTTTTATGGGGCTGCATGACCAGGAGCCCAGGCATCTGACCGGGACATCACCAGAAAAGAAAATTAGATCAGCGTCTTCCATAAACGTGGTGACAGAAACTCGGCAGGACTCTGTTGGTGGGATTAATGTATGGAAAGAGGGTCTTCCCAGGGCATGGGAAGGGTCTCCGTGTTCATTCTCTTGGTAGTTACATGGATGCATGCGATCGGCAAGCTCAGCGGACGGCACACACAAAATACGTGCATCTTGCTACGTGAAAGTTATACGGCAGTAAAAATGAAATGACGTGATTGTCTGCACGATGTCACTGTCCCCAATAGGGAGTGCCGGTGGCGTCTTTGTAGGGGTGTGCCGCTTTGCCATGGCATGCACATGCGGCTTTATTAGGCACTCCACATTCAAGCTCCGATTGCATTCTCACCGTAAACACCGGGCATTCATACTACTACCCCCAAGCTCGGAGGGGGTACCTGGCGCACTTACCGCAGGCTTTACACGGGCAGAGCGCGGCAAAACAGGGCAGAACCCAGGTTGTTTGCCTCTTCGTGGATGCTTTTCCAAGAAAAATACTTCGCTGTTGCACTTTTTTCTTTTCGTTTTTTAAAAAAATCCTCACCCAAGGACTTTCTTCATGGTGTTTAGAGAGAGAGAGAGAGAGAGGGAGGGAGGGAGAGAAACATCCATCAGTTGCCTCCTATACGCACCCCGACTGGGGATCGAACCTACAACCTTGCTACGGGCCCTGCCCGAGAATCGAACCTGCAACCTTTCAGCTAGCAGACAACGCTCCAGCCTGCTGAGCCACACAGCGGGTGGGCTGGGCACTACCTTTACGCAAAAAAGCCCCGCAGCCATGTGTGCATGTAGAACTCTGACATCAGACCGGCCCGATTCTCCGAACTGCAGTTTTCTTTCACTGTTGGGCCCGAGGACCGCCGGGAGCAGGTGCTTCCATGAGCTGGGAGCGGCACAGACCCCTCACGGTCGCACACCCAGGGCCGGGGGCCGCGTGTTCTATGCGAGTGGCGGTCTCGTCCGTCGTTCATCTCGGAGCTTTCCTGCGTGTGGGACGGGGACCAACGATTTCTTGTTCCTCTTGTACCCCAGTGTCCGGCTCTCCAGAGAGCCAGTCACTCACTGTTTCCTGAGTGACTGACCCAGCAGGGCACAGCCCTCGGGAGAAAGTCACCCCCACCCCGCCTGGTGCATCGATGATTAATGATTCATCTGGAATAATTAATGATATTCAAAGCAACGTTTTCACGGCGCCAGGAAACGCAGCGTGGTTTGAACTGTCCGCTCACAGGACGACAGACCGCTCGGGGTCTGCGTCGGTTTTGCCGGTGGGGGTGACCCACAGCAGCTGGGCGAGTGACCGTAGCTGTTTGGTTTGTCGAGTGGATGAGCGTGTTTTTATGTGGGCGACACAGTGCAGGTGCAGTTGCGCAAACGTCATGTATCTACAAATTCGTCCATCTGTTTCTGCACCGATTGTGATTTCTGTGTCTTGTTTAATAATTCATTTTTTTAAAATCCCAAGGCATTGCTTTTTATTTTGGGGGGGGGGCTTCATGTTTACAGATGAATACTTAACTCATTATAAAGTTATTTTCTGATGGTTTCACACAGGTATCAGCCTTTTTGCACATTTTCCCAACACAATTCACTGAATGGCTTAGCCTCTTATCTGGTTTCCAATAGCACCATCGATGCCCTATGTATCACATTACTAGGTGGCCGTCTGTGATCTCTATTCTCTGCCATTACGCAGTTGGCGCTGATACCATAGAGGTTTCATTACCATAAGTTTTATAATAAGTCCGATACCTAGTAAGAAACTTTGGGGTCCATTTCTTCTCTCTTTTTGCTACTTATTCCTAGAGGTTTTAAGAAAACAAATGTTGGTTTTGTTGAAGCTTATTTCTTTATTTTTCCATGTTATTAATCATTATCTATTAGGTCTGCCTTATTTTTAAAAGCGTATTCTAAGTTTTTAGCCTCTCTGGACAGTGATTTCTAGTTTCTTTATTAATGCACAAATCTCCCCTTTTTGGGTCCAACCCCAGATGCCGGGGAAATGGCGTGCGTCTGGTCCTTCCTATTTCCTTGTTTCCTGTGTGAATAGCTAATGAGCTTGTGAGCTATCTAAGAGCCTCTGTGTTAGCTGAAGCCTATGTTTGTTGCTCATTTCTACATTATTTGAAGTGTTTCTCTGAGGATCTGATCTGAGTGTACACCACTTGGAGCCCCAATAGGCATCCGCCGCCACACTCACGTGGGTAAACTGAGGAAAGTTTAAGGATGAGGCTGTTTCCTCGTGTGCGGGCAGGGTTCCAGGAGACCAGCGGGAACACGGTGGTACGGGCAACAGCAGCGGGCATCCTCAGGACTGAAGGTAAAGGGGAGGGAGGCGGGGCCCAGGCTCGGAGAATGTACAGGCTGCAGCGAAGGGTTTCCCAGGCGGGGCTGCGGTCCCGGCAGAGAAGCCTGTCCAACCTACAGCTTCCGGGGGGAGTCCAGGGAGAAGTACCCTGACTTCGCTCTGCTGCCCAAGGCAAGCTGGTGCCAAGACCCCCGCCCAGGGAAGCCCACCAGAAGCCTGGGGCAGGGCGGCCGAAGATGCCGTCCGCGGAGCTCAGCCTGCCGGGGTACAGGCACAGACTTGGATGGTCTGACCACAGTGTCCAGTACGGCTCCTCGTTTTGGTCTCAGAGCCTTCTCTTCTCTGTCTGACTTTCAGGTAAAATAGATGTGTTCTCAACACAAGGCAGCAAAGCCCCGTGAGCTGCCGTATGAACACAGAGTGATGTCAATATACCCGAAAACGAAACTCTTAGTCCCCACCCGTCTGCTGAAGACAGTCAGAGGCCTGAAGGGGGGATGGTTACCCTAAAACAGCTCATGCGTCTCCAGTTCTGGAGTTCGTCAGCGTGTCTAAGCTGGTGGTGACCAGGGTCAATTTCATGTTCTGTGTGTGCCCTTCCGGGACCCGAGTACGTGGGGTCCTTTCATCTGAGGGGTGAGTTCACACCTTCTTTGTCTTCTGTACCCTGGTGTCCCCGTCTTTGTGGGGGAGCCGGCAGCGTTCTGCCGAGCAGAACTAGTGGGCAACGAGGCCCGAGTCACGCAGGGGGTCCCTCCCCTCACACATCCCAGGGCTGGGGACAAGCACAGAGCATGTCTAGTGTCCACTGGCCGCCCTGTGACGAAGCGGCGAACCGACAATACCCACGTATGGCCCCGCCTCTGCATTTCAGCCTGCCTGATGGTTGGCCTCAGCCCAGAGCCAGAACCCGGCAGCCTCCGGAGGGTTCTCCATCTCGCTGTGGACCAGCAAGTAGCTGGGCTTGCAAAACGGTTTCAGGCCCCACGTGCAAGGCTGAGTGCTCTCCGCGTGTGTTCCCATGGCCACACGCGTGTAGGGGGCTCCGAGAGGCAGCAGAGAAGGCAGACCACACATGGGAGTGGGTGTGGTCTTAGTCCAATGCCTCAGGGAGGGGTCTGCCTCTTCAGGGGGGCTCGCCCCCTCCCCACACAGTAAGGTGCGTTCACCAGGCCTGGCCGGGCAGGTGCTTCGGGCATCTGAGGTCACAGGGGGACGAGGAGCGAGGGGACGGGAGCTGGAAGAAGAAACACTGGACCCAGCGACCGGGGCTGCGTGCGCACGGAAGGACCAATGGGGAGAGGGGGGCTGTTGTTTCGTTTCTGCCGTGGGGGCGGGTGACAGAGAATGCAGTATGAAGGGGGAGGGATGAGGGAGAATTCTGGAGGCGATCCAAAGGGATTTACATGTGGTTAGGCATTAGACGTTCGATTACCTTTCAGGCTCTGAGTTGCCAGGGAAGATGGAGATGAATTCTTCCCTCATTCATTTCCGCCAGTGTGTGCAGTGTTCTAAAAATACCCGTGACAGAGCTGTCCTGGCCTAAACTAGTTATGCTCATTCTGTCTCCCCACCTCCACCTTTGTTTACACACACACAAAACAGGGAAATACCCTCCTTTGCCTCTGACTTAGCCTGGCTCTGCAGGGCTTGCCCCTCTGTAGCTCTGGGAGTTGGCCACCAGGAGGCAGTGTTGTCTGTTCCCAGACACAAGGTTAGAAGGTCCCACCTGAGATTGGAGATTGTTATTAAAACAGAGGAAGAAGGAGACAGGGGATCCCAGGTAAGGGCCTGGGTGAAGGGCGGCAGAGGTGAGGACAGAGCAAGACACTGTGATGAAATGGAATGGGCTCCCTCGGACTTTGGGGGGGGGCTCCGATAGATCAGATGACCCCCAAGAGGCAGGTTGGGGTCTCCCTGCAGGTGCTGGCATTTAGGTGTTTACCTGAAAACACCTGCTGGCCCATGGTTCGGGAAGACGGGCTCCTACCCCCGCTGCGTGTCCTTGAGAAGTGACTCCCTCTGCGCCTCAGCTCCCCGCGTGTGACGTCTGTCACTGATGGAAAATCTGATTCCCCCGAGGGCCAGGCTGCTGATACAGATGCACCCGTGGGAATAAAACGTGGTTACGAGTGAGGAACGCAAGTCTCTGATTATTCTAGATCTTTAGGGTAAAGTCAGCGTCCTGCCTGGAGGCTCTGGGGGATGCGCCCCCATTGAGGTGGGGTTAACCTAGCCAGGCATGGTCGGGGCTGGTCTGGGTGTGGACCGCCGCCTTCAAGGCCATCAGGACAGGTGTGTGGCCGCCCTTCAAGGCCGGGCAGGTTCATGACATTCGTGCAGACGGGAAAATACTCACGGAGCCGTTGGTGTGTCTGGCAGGCCTTTATTCACGGGTGTGCAAGCCACGCACGCTGCAAGCTGCGTGTCTGTCTGCACGTCTCATGTCACGGCCCCTGCTCCCCAGCGCGGCCCCCATCCTGGCACCTGTCCCCTGGCATGTCTCTCACCATCATCGCCCCAGCCCTGCCTGTTTAAGTGCTAGAGGGGAGCAAAGCCGGAAAACTGCCAGAACATGACGTGACATAGCATAATTCTGGCATGCGAGCCCACTCAAGGCTGTGAGAACAGTTTATGGGACCCACAGTCTCAAGGCAGTGAGAACACTGGTTACCAGGCCCCTCCAAGGCTGTGGGAACACCGCTGCTCTTAGCTCCCCAGCCCCTGGGCGAGGAAGCCAGACTGCCCCCATTTACCTACCACGGGGCTACCCGTGGCTGGCTCCATGCTGAGCGGCACCCTGCCCCTGCCCCCGAGAGCTCGGAGGTCACCGGGATGCTCGACTGCAGGATTCCTGGGGCACGAGCTGTTTCCTCCACCAGAGACAGGGAGTGTGGCCTCCTCTACAAACTCCTGTGCACCTGGTTCTTTGATTCTGCAGAGTGTCCACAGCCACCTCACCCTGCCAAGAAGACCCCTGGCTTTGCCCTGCCAAACCCGACCCCTAGGTCTGTATTTTTCTTCCACTTCGATCGGCACTTTCTCCCATCAGCGGCCTCCCACCTCGCCGCCCCGCCCCAGCCAGAAACGCGGCTGAGGGCCACCGCCACTTCTGGGCCTCACGCCGTGCCCCGCGCTGCGTCTGCCCCTTAGTAACCTCCGTGAGGGCGCAGCCCCAGTTTGCTCTTCTTGGTCTGGACTGTGGGCGTAGCTTGTCACTCGCCGCCTTAACTTCCTCTCTCGATACTTTCCTCGAGTTCTGCGGGCTCGTGGAGGGCAGGTCTCACCCTTGCCTTTCACTGTGCCCACCCCCCGGAGAGACCAAAGAAGCGTTTGTGAGATAATCAGACGTGAGAGTGGCCCGCGAGCTCTGTAGCTGAGACACAGCCTGGGCCCGTGAAAACCTCTCGGCTGGTGAAATGCATGCAAATTCCTGCTTTGGGGAACACAGTAGGTCTTTTCATAAGCATACGCTTCCATAAAATCATCCCCCAAATACACACCATACACGAATGGATGGAACCTCAGCCTTGTGAGGCCAGCTCAGCAAAGGCCACTTTTCTAAGGGTTTAGTGGTCAGATGAGAAAATTGAGCCTCAGGGGGCTGAGAGGTTGCCAAGGTCACAGAGCTAGTACAAGAGCATGCTGGGCAGGAAGTAGGATCTCCCGGGTCAGCCGCCACTCTGGTGTTTCGTCACGCCGCATCCACGTGACTTGGGGAGCGGGTGATGGGTGGCTGCCGGCTCACGGGTGCTTGCGAGGTAAATCTCTGACCCCTGTTTGTGGGACCCCCTTGGACCCGGGACTTAACAAAGACAGACACCAACTGGGGTGAAATAAAATGGTTTAAAAGGCATTTTAAGATATGTCACCCAGAGCCGCACTTCTGACAGGTAGCGAGGACAGGAGCGTGGAGAAACCTCTCCCCGCCAGCGAATCTACTTTCAGGAAAGTAGCTAAATTCAAGGAGATTGTCTTTCATAGCTGCGCTGAGAAAGTTTAGCGCATGAATAATTGAGCCATTTCCTGGCACATGCAGTATTCATTTGTAAGCCTGTGCTGGGCAATAAAAGAGGGAAAAAAACCCCCAACATTTTGAGGACAGGTGTTGCGTTGGCCAGGCATTTCCTTGTTTGCCAGAAAATTCCATAATTCCATTTGCAAAGGTCTTGCGGGTTCTTTGTTGACGTACGGACGGGAAATACACTGCACACAGCAGCGGGTGGAGCGCAGGGGCCGCAGGGGCCGCAGGAGCCTGGACTGAAGCCGGCAGAACCCGCTCCTCGGCCTCGCCCTTGTTACGCCCTCCCTGTCCGGCTGAGCTGGAATTGTCTTTGCACCCGGCCCTGCTTCCCTCTCTCGCCAGGACGTGGCCGGTCCAGCTGGGGGCGCAGAGCTCTGCGGGGGTGGGCAGGTGCTGCTGCATGAATGTGTCCTTCTCCAAAATGTTCTCGGTTTATTAAGTCTGAGTCGGGGGCACGTAAAGACGAGGAGAAAGGCGTGGAGAGCGTGTTCTCCATCCTCGGTCTGGGGGCATGGGGTGGGAGGAGGTCGCATCCAGAGAAAGCGAGTACAGACGGGTTCTGTAGACTCTTCTTTTCAGTCCTCACCTGAGTGCGTATTTCTATTGATTTTTAAGAGAGAGGAAGAGAAGGAGAGAGGGAGGGAGGAAGGAGACACATATATACATAAGTATGTATATATCGGTTTTCTCCCGCACGCACCCTGACCGGGGACTGAACCTGCAACCTTTCCATTTACGGGACAATGCTCCAACCTGCAGAGCCACCTGGCCAGGACCTGATGGTTATTTCCTCAGGTGCTTCTTCAGGCTTGGCGAGGAGCTGAGGTCAAACCTCAGTGAGGAGGTCAGCGGCTGCTGGCAACGTTAAGGGAAGGAGGGGGTTCTGGGGGGACCGCAGCTCTTGTCACACGTATTGCACACCTGTGCCTTACTCAGCCCTCCTGCTCTTGCATGCACTTCTTCATGCACCGCATGAGTAGCTTTTGAACTCCCACTATTCCAGGTGTAGATAACAGCCGGGAATGGAAGAGACACAAATCTCAGCCCCAGTAGGGCTCACAATCTACGGGGGGGAGGAGGGGCGAGAGGTCAGAGGCTGTGGAGAGGTTCTCCGTGTGTGCGGCTCGCGTCCCCGCCGACTGCAGACATCGGTGAGGTGGGATCATGCTGCTGCCCTTCCGGGGCAGGAGTTGAACGGGAGGCCCCCGGGACTGTCGTCTGGAAGGCGGGGGCACCGTCAGAATGGCAGCATTCACGTAAACATGGACTAGGAGAAGCTAATCTGCTTCCTTTCCAAGGCTTTGACCAGATGCGGCTTAGTTTTTCCTCGCAGGAAGGTGTTAAGGCAAAGACCCAGGGCTCACCGGAGGCTTGCCGAGCAGAGTGCAGAAGTGCACAAGGGAGATTGTGGGTTAAACTTGGCAGTCTCTCTCTCTCTCTCTCTCCCCGCCCCGCCCCTTGCACGTTCGGTGCTGTCTCGTAGGTTCCCATCAAAGTACTCAATGCTTGGCTTGGACCGTGTGGGTCCTTGGTGCAGGCGTTGGCCCCAGTGATCACTGGTGCCTCTGGCTTTTAGTCAGAGTCCAGGTTTCTGGTAAGCGTGGTAGATACAGGGACGGAGTAGGAGGCAAGCTAGCAGTGATGCTATTTAAACATCTGTGCGGGTTATTCTCCATCCCTGCCACTTCCATCCACTTTTTTTTTTGCCTTCTTGGTCTTCTCTGTGTGTGTGATGTGTGCGTGCGCGCATCTCTGTGCTCGCTTGCCCCGAGTCTACGCCCGTGGGTTCAGACCCAGCAAGGCTGGGGAGAGGGTGGGACTTTCTCCTCCTGCCCCCCCTGCTCTGGCCCCTGGTTCATGGTGGCTGGTGCAGACGCAGGTTCAGTGCTGCTGGGCGATCCCCCTTCCGCAGCCCTGGCTCTCACTGGGATGCACTGTTTCTCCTTCCTGGCTCTTTGTGTGTGTGTGGGGTGGGGGGTGGGGTGGGGTGGGGGTTGGAACCTCCTGCCCATGGCCACCAGTCCCTGGGAGCTTCACATCCCCAGAGGACCCGCCAGCCCTGCCTGCAGCTCTGCATGCGGTCCCTGCAGTCCGTCCTTCCCGGAGTCCCCCTGGGCGGGCCCGTGGTCCCTGGTGGCCCTCCCCGATCTAGTAATCAATGTGAGCAACTCAGCACTGAGTATGACATATTGTTATTAAAAAAATGATGATTTAAAGGGAAGACGATATGATGATATTATTTAGGTATCCTGTTTTTCCTTAATCATTTTTAAATTAATTGATTAGGGTGGGGTGGGGGAGAGAAAGAGAGAGAGAGACAGACAGACAGACAGACAGACAGACATCAGTTTGTTCTTCCACTCACTTGTGCATTCATTGGTTGATTCTTATATGTGCCCTGATCAGGGATTGAACCCACAACCTTGGCACATCAGGACGATGCTGTAACCCACTGGGATACCCGTCCAGGGCACCTCCTGAATTCTTTTAAATTCTTTTAAAATTTATTCTTTTAAATTATTGCCTAAAATAACTGTTTTGTCCAGCTTCCAGGCGTCACTTCTTTAAAACCACTCTTAATCTTTCAAGTTCAGAACAACCCCCCTGCCCCCCAGGATATATTTGACTTTGGGGCATCTCAGCCTCTGAGAAATTTCAAATCTTAAATTCTCTGATGACATGGCTGAAGCTAAGACACAGTTCTCTCCTTATCTCCCCAAACCGTGAGCCGAGCAGACAGACACACGGACGTCTGTCATCGGCGGCAGCAGGGAGTGGACAGTGCCGTGGGGGAGGGGGAGGGGAGGGGACTTTACAGGGAGGTTGGCGTGTGTGATAGGACTTGGTGCGTGAGTCCGAATGTGTCCTCTGCTTGGAATGGCTTTCACCCCTGGGACAGGAGGACAGGGAGGTGTATTTGGGGAGCGATGTGTCACTGTGAGAACGGAGCAGGGCCGGGGGGCGAGGGGCAGCCCCGGGAAAGCCAAGGCCGCCCCTAAGTCTCCTGGACTCACAGCCTGCTGTCAAGGTCACTTCCCAAAGGTGCCATTTCCCCCTTGGAGGACGCCACATCCCCTCCCTTTCCGCTTGTGGGACGGGAGGGATTGTCCTGCACCTGCCCGCGTGAAAGCCTGTTATTAAGACAAGACAAACCCGAAAGGGATTATTTTCACTTCCCTGATTAAAAAAGGCGCCAGGGCGTAACTGAGGTAGCCACCGGTCTAAATCTGTAATTTACACATGCGAACCCTCGGCCGGTGTCAGTGAGCTGCCTTTCCAAGCGGCCCCTCTGGGCTCGTCCTCAGATGTCAATGATTCTCCTGCCGAGGCCGACCGGTCGCCCCTTTCAGCGCGAGCTCCTGCTGGAGGTTCAGGGTCAAATTCTGACACACCTGTCCAGCCTCAGGTGGTGAGGGCGGAATTTACGAGGCTCCTCCAGAGTGATTTCCTGCGGCCTCTTCCTCTCCTCTGATCTCACCTTCCATCTCCGTTCTCCCAGCCTGTCCTTGCTATTTTCGGTTCTCTTTATTGCTTTCCCCCCGTACAAATCCTCGCTCTTCCTCCCTTTATCCCGACTTGGGGAGCCCGCCTGGCTGCCCCCAGGGGGGGAACCATGGACTGGGAGCTGTCGAGCCTGGGGAGGGAGGGAGAGGAGAGCGGGGGGCAGGGCCACAGCGGGTATTGGGGGCGGGATCACTTCAGATTCAAGCACAGTGGGTCTAGCGCATCCTCAGATTCTGGGTGAAATAAACATTGGCCTCAACGTGGGCCTGGGCTTCTGTCTTAAAAGGTCTTGTGCCCACGTAACATGTCATGGTTGCATCTGTCACATTCATGGAGTCACCTCGCATGGTGGTGGGACAGGCAGTGGGAGGAAGATTGGGGGAAGCCAGTGGGGGAAGGGAGGGTCTGGCCCCCACATTCCAGGCCCCGCAGGGCAGGCAGCCCTGGGAATTGCTGAGCATCCACTGCGGCCCAGAAATTATTCTAGAAAACTGATGCACACTTATACTCCTAATAATTTTATGTGAGTATGGGTCCCATTTCGTAGAGAAGAAAACCGAGGCTACCAGGAACTTGGCCGAAGTGGCATGGGATTTCGAGGGTCAGAACTAGAACCTGAAAATGAGTCTGGCTGGTTCCCAAGTTCCGCTGTTTTGGGAAACTTTAGGAGGGCCCTCGGCCCTCGGCAGGGCCCCTGGCAGCGGTGGCAAGCAGACTTTGTCACATCGTGCCTCCTGTCCCCGCCTCCCCACCCACCACCAGGCCCCCCCCCACCCCGGAACTGCCTACTGATGAGGAGTGACCGCCTGGGGACTCACGGCAGACAAGCCGGAGTAGCCGTGAAGAGACTAGGGGACACCTTTCTCGGTTCAGCCACTGGGACTAGGATCAGGGTAGGCACCTGCTGGTTCTCTCCAGTGACGTTCAAGGACCCTTCCACACTCATGAGTGAAGGCAGGCCCCAGCAGAGGCAGAGGGGAGCACAGGCACCCCTCCCTGGGGACGTGCTCGCAGAGGGGTGGCCGGTGGGACTGGAAGTGTGGGCGGCGGTGGGGTAAAGAGAGCTGTGTCTGATTCCTTAGGAGCCGGAACTGAAACTAGAGACACCCCCCAGGGCTGGGAGTCCTGGGGGGGGGGGGCGGTCTCCCGGGACACCAAACCCTGACCAAGCTCATTCTATTTCCGTCCGGAGTCGGGACGTTTCAGCAAGGTGCCGGACACATGTTATGTGTTCTCACGCCTTAGAAAGAGTTTGCTTAATGCCCCATTAGAGAAATTCGTGCTGGGCATAAAAACTAGGAAAACGCAAAAGAGTAGAAAAAGTGACCCCCGTGACTCATATAGTTCACATAAAAAAAATAGCGTCAGGAGATAATGAGAAGTAGTTGCGCCACGGCGTCAAAACCTGTCCGCAATGAGCACGCCTGGCATTCTGTCTCCGTCATCCGTGGGATCGAGGGGCCGTGGGTGGTAAAACGCCCCCCCCACGGCCGCGTAGTCACATCCCCTCCCACCTCTCTGTCATTAAAGGAAGGCATGCAGGAATCCCACAAACGCGCGCACCCCCACCTGCCTCGCAGGACGCACTCTCAGACAGTGTCGCTGCCGGAGGGAAAAGCACAGACATCTTCAAAGCTCCAGATACTTCCTGCCAAACATGGGCCAGGGGATGCCGGACAGCGAGGTGGGTGCTGTCCCCCCGGGCGGCTGGTGTGGGCGTCTGTGTGTGACGCTGGCATCACGGCAGGAGAGAGACTCAGACGGATGGAGCCAGGTTTGGAGGTGACCCCCAGATGTCTGGCCAGGGTCCCCGGCAGGCCAGGTCCTTCAGCCTGGGGACCAGGCCCCTGGGGAGCTTCTGGGCAGGAGTCCCGGTGCCCTCGGAGCCCCGGGACGTCCACCACATCCTGGGGAAAGACTGCGAAGGCATTTTCCATTTGGGGATGAATTCTTTTTTTTTTAAGTATATTTTATTGATTATGCTCTTACAGTTGTCCCAGTTTTTTTCTCCCCTTTGTCTCCCTGTGCCCTGAACCACCCCTGCACCATTTCCCACCACCTCAGTTCATGTTCACAGGTCGTACATGTAGGTTCTTTGGCTTCTCCATTTCCCGTACTGTTCCTAACCTCCCCCTGTCTACTTTGTACCTGCCATTTATGCTTCTTATTCTCTGTACCTTTCCCCCATTCTTCCCTCCCCCTCCCCGCTGATAACCCTCCGTGTGAGCTCCATTTCTGTGATTCTCTTCCTGTTCTGGTTATTGGCTTAGTTTTTGTTTTTTAAGTTCTGTTGTTGATAGTCAGGAGTTTGTTGTCATTTTACTGTTCATATTTTTTGCCTCCTTTTTCTTAGACAAGTCCCTTTAACATTTCATATCATAAGGGCTTGGTGATGATGAACTCCTTGAACTTGACCTTATCTGGGAAGCATTTTATCTGCCCTTCCATTCTAAATGATAGCTTTGCTGGATAGAGTCATCTTGGATGTAGGTCCTTGCCTTTCATGACTTGGAATACTTCTGTCCAGCCCCTGCTTGCCTGCAAGGTCTCTTTTGAGAAATCAGCTGACAGTCTTATGGGAACTTCTTTGTAGGTAACTGTCTCCTTTCTCCAGAACCCTGTCATACGCGTCCGTGTTGGTAGCAGAGAACCGGGGTGAACAGATTTCAAGTCCATTTTGTAGCCAGTGACCTGGGCTGGGTGCTGGAACCCTGGCTTACTTGGAGACAGGCAGGAAAGAGAGAAAACGGGGTGGGGGCTCTCAATGCAGAGGTTCCCCCTTCCTCAGCCCCCAGGGAGAGTGAGAGAGGGAAGGGTGCCCACGCCCCAAAGGCAGTCCGGGCACCAGGAGGGGTGTGTGTGTGAGGCAATGTCACACGCTGGCCTGGCCGGCCTGCGGGTCACTCCAGCCACTCCCGGCTCCCTGGCGGGGGGGCGTCAGTAAGGGGAAAGAAGTGCGGGAGCAGGTGTTGAGTCTTCCCGTCCAAGGGGCTCCCACGGCAGCACCCCTGAGCTCTTGAGGCCGCGGACAAGACTACGGGGAGGCCCGCTGGTCTGCGCTGTCCTCCCTGGCGTGGATGGCTGTCCAGGCTTCTGGGCCCCCTCGGTCTGCGGGGGAAGGCTCGGGGCTAGAGACCTCTGTCAGGAACCTCACATTAAACCCGTCGGATGTCGAAAGGAAGCCGAGCCCGGAGGTTGGTGCCCACCCTGGGGCTCCAGGCTCAGCCCCGTCTCACCTCGGGAGTGGGGGCGGCTGTGCTGAACGCTTTCCAACATCTTCTTGTTCTGTCTTCCTGGTCTCTGCGGGCCCATCTAGCGAGTGTCTGTGTCTATTGCCCTAATAAACCATAATTTACAATCCGTCAGGGATCTCCTCCCCATGAGATACTCCTGCAGTTATTACTGGAATTGGTCATCCCTGAAATCCTACGGAGAAAGGAGCGGGGACAGTTTGGACGCTTGTTCTCTCTTTATAATGTGAATAGATTATTTGTCTTTCCCCGCCACCCCAGGGACGGTGGCTGCGCGGACTCGGGCGGCCCTCTGGTTTGTAGGTTTAAGTAACAGTTTTCAAGCATTTTTATGGATGTGCCTTTATCCTTTTAAAAACATTTTGACAGGACGGAAAATGAGCTTGCTAATTAGTTTTCTCTCCCTGATGTGCACTATCTCATTGTTCTAATCTGTCCCCAGGGACACCCACCACTTTCGTCACACCCCCGCACTGCTTCTGACAGCGCAGTATTCAAACAACTTTGCCGAAAACGCGCAAGCAAGTGGGAGCTAACCAGCTGCACAGCTCAGCCAAGTGGGTGGCCCCGTCACCTCATGCGCAAGGACAAGGTAGGGGCGTGTGTCCTCTCCCCTCCCCCTGCAGCGCCTAAGCACGAAATCTTCCCAAATCACCTGGGATGTTTGTTTAGAAAAATGACCTGGACATTCCAAAGCAGAATTAGGGGAGACATCCAGAACCTCCAGGTGGCAGGTCACAAGCACCCTCAGGGGGTTCTTAGCATCAGAGAAATTTTGGAAACCGTAATTTGGGGGGTGTGATTCTGGGGTCGTGTTCAGAAATGTGGGAACTGGGCCATGGGGAACCCAGGTGTGGCAGTGAGTCAGTTCGATTTAGGACATATCATTCAGGTGCCTTTGTTTTTAAGGGGGTGTTTTTAGCAGTCACTTTGGGAAGCCTGGTGTTGATGAATCACAGGGACACTTCCGCTTCCTCCGGGTGGCGGGGGGGGACAAGTGTCCGCACAGAGTGGCAAAGCAGGTGTTTTGTCTGGTTGGCAGGGAGCGGAGGCATCAGATAGAAGGAGCTTCGCTGGCTGGAGACCTGGCTCTGTCGCCGCCCGGGGCTGAGTGTCACTGCCCGGCTCTGTCGCTGCCCCGGGGCTGAGTCTCCCAACCCGGTCCCAAAGGTGACTTCCAGGCTCCTTGCCACGCCTCAGTGATGTTTCCGGGGAAAGATACTGTAACGTTCTCTTTTATCACTGTGACACAAAGCAGGGACTTACGGCTGAAAACAGCACAGATTAACTACCTGGTATTTGTGTCCTCCAGGAATGTCCCCTGGGGCCCCCTGGGCTAAAATCACAGTGTCCGCAGGGCCGGCTCCTTCTGGGGCTCCCGGGGGCAGCTGTTTCCCAGCCCCGTCCAGCGTCTCGAGATGCCCATACACCTGGGCTCACCGCCGCTCCCTCAACCGCCAAGCCGGCAACGTTGCCTTTCGCTGACCCCCTCCCCGTCCTGGCTGTCTCTCACCTGGCAGGGGGTGGAGGATGATCGGCAGTCGAGCCTCGTGTACGAAGGGTTCAGAGGGGGGCCCACTAATTCAGCAGAAGGAGGTGCCCAGAAAATAACACGGGACCCTTTCTCATGTTATATTATAAAGACATTTCTTAGAATCCTCACCTGAGGATGTGCTTATTGATGAGCGAGAGAGAGACATCGATGTGAGAGAGAAGCATCAATTGTTTGCCCCCCTACACGCCCCGATCAAGAATCAAACCCTCAGCCTTCTGGTGTACGGGGTGACGCTCCAGCCCACGGAGCCACCCGGCCGGGGCCAGGCACTTTCTGGACTGCTGGTTTCTATGAGGCGATGTGAACAAACCCTTCAGATCTGCTGCCTGACACCACTTATCTCTGAGCTCTCGCCAGTTTACATTCTTCTTTATCAGTGCGACTTTTCTTTCCTTTAACATTTTTATTTTTAAACAATTGTAGACTTACAGGAACGTTCCAAAACCAGCAGAGTTTCCATAGACCCTTCACCCACGTTCCCCTTCTGTCAACCTTTCACAGACCATTTGTCGAAGCTGAGAAATTACCCTTCGTAGTACGCTGTTAAATTAAGTACAGGACACACTCGCCGGTCACCGGATGTTTTCCTCATGCCCTTCTTCTGGTCTCCTCGTCCCCCCGGCCTGTGGCGGTTCCCAGGCATGCCTTGCTCACGACACGTTTGAAGGACGCGGGTGTGGGGTTTTACAGAACACCCCTCGGGCTGAGTTTTTTCTGATGTTTTCCACGATCACACGGAGACTGTGGCTTATTACCAAGGACAGCACTGAGATGACAAGTCCTTCTTGGGCCATCTTCTCAGACGGTATGACACGGTCATCCCCCCTTCCCTGCGGGCTCAGTTGCCCACAGTCCACAGTCGTCCAAAACATTAAGTGAAAAATCACAGAAACGAACAGTCCGTCAGTTTCATGCTGCTGTCGGTCTGAGTCTTGCGATGAAACCTCATCCCGCGCCGTCCCGCCCCGGACGTGGGGAGACCTTTGTCCAGCGTCTCCCCATTATTGACACTGCCCCCCGCCTCGTGGTCACTTCGGAGTCATCTTGGTTATCTGGCCGACCGTCAGGGTGCTGCGGGAGCTTCGCTTCGAATAGCCTTCATCTTACTTAGTGACGGCCCTGGAGTGCAGGACAGGACTGGGAGGCGAAGCCGCCCCGCGCTTTCCTCCCGTGAGTGAGATGGTGGGTGCGTGCAGGGAGGGGCCTGGCACGCGCGGGTTCTGTACCGCCTGCAGCTTCAGGCATCCCTGGAGGACTTGGGACATTCGTGCTGTGGGTAAGGGGGACGCCTGCGTGTCACTGTGTGTCGCTGGTCACAGTAGTCTCGATCGCTTGTCAAAGTGGTGTCTCTACTGCCGAGTTAATCTTCGATCCTAAATATTTTGGGGAGCATGTTTCGGGACCCTTCCTAGATCCTGTCTCTGCTTGGACGTTACCCACTACCTTCAGCATGTGCCGTGGACCCTGCCTTTGCTGGTGTTACTGTTTTGTTCTAATGGGTTTTTGTTCCTCTCGTTCCACGTTTGATACTTGGCATCCGCCCGGAACGAAGAATTGCCTCTTCTCCCATGGATTCATGGACTGGGTTATTGAATTCTACCGCTGTGGGCTCATGGGTGTTTATTTTATTCTAGGAGTTAAAACCCAACGCTATGTATTTATTTATTTATTTGCTCGAGCTGTGCTAACTTTGCCCGTCAGGAGATCTCCCAGCTTGGTGTCTGTCCCCTGTGGATAGGAGCTGGGTTTTGTTTTGTTTTTTTTTTTTTGGTTCAGGACTTCCTCATTTTCTAGAGCCAGTTGGGCCAAGGTCTACGGGACAACATTGCTTTGGGAGAGGAACTTTCAATACACGAAGTCACTCGTGAGGAAGCAAACTCTTCAGGGCCGTCAGAGAGTCTTGTGTCCCTCGTCTGACTGTGCACTCCGGGGTGAGCGTGTAAGCGGGTGCACACCCACACCACGCTCCTGTCACACTCACGCAGTAGATAGCGCGGCAGGCACCGTGATGAGGCAGGACGGAAAGAAACACTCAGAAAACACAAGACGACTTCTGAATTAATGACTTGTTTGTGCTTGGAAAGTAACCAGTAGCCTCTCAAAGCCAAGGCTGCTCTCCAGTTTTAATTGAAAGTTGAAGTGGAGGCATCCCGAGGGTCTTCCCGGCTCTGAGCGCCCGGGCCCTCCGCGTTGGCCCGTGGAGATCCGTGCGGCTGACCCAGTCCAGCCCCTGCCGCCTCCGCTCCCGTGGGCTCCGCGTCCCTGCGGGACCCTCCGGGAGCCCCCGTTCCCGTGAGGCATGCATTTTCCACGCTCTATTAGTGTTATCAGCCAGTCACTGGGCACCCAGGGTGTCACTTCACCTCATTGTGATCCTGGAGAGACTGTTTTCCCAGCTGCGTCGGCATCCTGGGTGTTTGCTGATGAGCGTGTCTGCTGGAGAAGCTTCCTGCCGCCCTGCGGCTCCGTCCTGCGTTCTGGGGAAGCAATGAGCGGAGGAGGCGGATCAGAGCCGCCCGGCTTCCCTCTCCTCCAGCGTGGGGAGCCGGTGGGCCGCTGCTGACTCTCGCTGCTCTCGGGGGCGGGGAGGGGTGGTGGCCCATTTCGTCTTCCCTCTGGAGACGTGCATGTGATGTACACATTTTCCTGCAATCGATGTCCCGCTCAGTACGTCCTGGGAAGAGGCTGCATTCTGGCGAGGGACGGCGTCAGCCAACAAAAACCTTGGGACCCTCAGGTGGCCGAGGGCCACCACGCAGGCTCGCCAGCCCAGAACCCAGGGACGCTCATGACCCTCAAAGAACTCAGCTTTTTGAACGGGACGGTGTCTGCTTGAGCTGCCCCCAAGTTCACATGCGTCATCTCAACGGCCTCTCTGACCTTCGCCAAGTCACTTAGGTGGCCTCAGTTCAGGCGCAGGTCTAACACATTTCCTTCCTTGGCGTCACAGTCTGAATCGGAGGTGGACGGGGGAGGCGCAGACGCAGCATTTTTCAGCTTCACCAGGAAATGCTCGTGTGAACACGGGCGAATGGTTCCAGCAGACTGGACACCGGGCTCCCTGCCAGGGTGGCCGCCTGGGTCAGATGATGGCTCCTGTCTCCTGGGTTTAAACATCCCGTTTTCCTGAATTCTGCAAACTCTGTGAAGGGTCCCCTGTGCTGGGCACACGGGACCACTCAGTGAACAAATGGGGAGGGGGAGGTGACGTCAGACTTGACAGAGAGTGCGTGACCCATCACACGGGCAACGGAGAGGCCCTTCTCTCTCCAGGACCACGTTCGGGTCACCAGACAGCAGCTCAGCAGGGAGAAGAGCCTCCCAAACACCACATTCCTCCCGCTTTCAGGCAATCCTTTTTACCCAGTCTTCTACGGCAGAACAGAAGTCCTTTTGGAACGGGTGGGGAGCACAGGAAGCCTGAGCGTGGGCGCTTATTTACTAGCAAGTGTGGGAGGGAAAGAGCTGATGTGTTTCTCCTTCGCTAAAAGGAGACGCAGGGATGACTCACGACCATAGCCCGGGTGCGTGGAAAGAGCTGACATAATGCCAGACGTGGCGTGGGGCGTCCGCAGGCGTTGGCCGCTCATCCTCGTGATTTCCTCGGCACCCCCTGGGCCCACCCCTACGGAGCCAGCATCCTCTGCCTCGCGGAACGCCAGTTTTCCAAAAACAGTTCCGGTGTGGTCGGAAGTGGAATTGAGCTGCGTCACCCTTTGGGATGTCAGTCAAATGCCACAGGTGACATTCGGGCAGCCTGGACGGACTGGGAGGTGACCAGCTGTCTTGTCCCAAAACCCTTAGGGAGGGTGGATTCTGGGTATATTCTGGGTAAGTGATCATGGAAATTGGGTTGCAAGGCTTTGCTTCAGAATCTTGGGAGAGATGTGTCCGAGGCAGACCATAGACAGGAGACACCCACCTGGAGCGGGCAAAGGTCAGGTCACGGATCCGGGTCGAGTGTGTAAACTGGCACTGGCAGAGGGCGGCCGGTGTGGGGGGCATGCCAGCCTGGCAATCAAGGTCAAGAGCACCAGTGATGGGGTGACTCCCTGAGAGGACACATCGCCTTCCCTCCTGAGGATGCGAACCCCCATCCCACATGAGGGACACCCCTGGCTCACTGCCACGTTGCCTTTTTCATTGGGTTCGTGGCTGCGCTCACCCAGGGTGAGTCACGGGGCTCTGTGAGGTCTCGGAGAGTCGCCAGCTCCAGGAAACCAAAGGCTCGTTAGAACTGGTTTGCGACGGACACCCCCCTCCCCACCAACTTTCTCCTCGGAAGCAGACGTCCCTGTAGATGGGAGCCACACTGCGAGCCTTTGAGAAACGCCCCTCGGAGGGGCCCCACGGGGACCTGGGCCCCACTCTCCTGTCTCTACGCACGTCATGGCCTTTCTCTACGTGCGCCAAAAGCCCGGGGCACTTAGAGGCAAAGTTATTTATATTCACCACAGAACTTCCTTCACCGCCATTGCCTTGGGTGCTGGGGGTGCACGCTGCCAATTCTTGGCTGGTTTGATACGTCCCAGATTTCACCGGTGACAGTAATAATAAAACAGAAAGAAAAGAAATACGAGAAATGTCATAATGGAAGCTTGGACGGGCCAGTTAGTCCCTGGACACAGAACAATGAATCCGAGGTGCTGCTGATGTTGGGCATGGGGGGGTGGGGGGCAGATGGACGTGACCGGCAATCAGGGGGCCTGTCCTGGAAGAACTTTTCTCCAGACCCTTGACCCGCCAGGTGACTCCTCCGGGCCACCGTTTCATGACCGATGAGAAAGGCAACTCGAAGAGCAGGGCTCGCTTCTCTAGTTTGCTTGGGAACGGAATAAGAAGGGAGGAGAAAAGATTTCGCAGCTCAAAGTGTGGAAGTCACCCCATCGCCATCCTGGCGCGACGAGAGTCCCCGTGACTCACCCCGTGTGCGCGTCACGCCCAGATGCGTGCAGGCAGTGCGGCTCCAAGCACGGGGTGCTTCTGAAGGCAGATGCAGAGACCGCTGTGCCTCCGCAGGAAGGGAGCTCCCTGTTTCCAGGCAAAACGACCAAAAGGAGCAATCTCGCCCCGAGAGCTTGCCGCCGGAAGACACGATTCTCATAAAAATTGTAATTTGGGCGTCACCGTATGTGGCCAGTGAGACTCATGCTCGGTTCCCCCGCTGGGGAAGGAAGTGCCCACCGGTCACCGTACCCACAAATGCCAGAAAAATCGATGCTGCCACCACCGTGTTCCGGCTTCTGAGTTCCAAACTGGGGCCGAGAGCGCAGATGCCCTCCGACCCTGTGGCTTTAAATCCGGCCGACCTCCCATGAGGGCCTGCGTCCAGGGCCGTCTCGCTGGCTGCCTGGCGTGTACCCCCGTGTCCTTCCTGCTCTGACGCCACAGAAGACATGGTGCCTGCGGTGGGGGGAGGTGGGAGCCCTCGCTGACTGTGTCTCCAGGAGTCAGCAGCCCTTACGTGGCAGACAAGGCTGCAAAACCATCAAGCATCCACAGCTGTCAGGGCGATTAGTGTTGTCACTTGGCTAATTCCGCATTAATCTGGGGAGGTGATGAGATCCCAGGACATGTCAGTTGTCAGTGTCACGCAGCTCACTCAGTAACACATGTTCCGATATGGGTCTTCTTCCGATGCCCCCGTTCGCTGGCTGGGAAAGCCTCGGCTCGGAAGGGAAACACTTCGAATAAAGCCTCAGAGCTAATAAATGACATTTCTAGGCTCTCAGCCAAGCCGATACCAACCCAAGACTTTTACTGACTTTGTCAGCTCCCTGGTATCTGGGGATGAGATTCTCTGCCCCGGATGAAGCACTGAATAAATATTTTTGCACTGACTCATCGGAAGCGGGGCGAGGGTGGGAGCGCGGCGCCCGCGAGGACAACCCCGCGCCTGGGAAGCCACCGCCACCACGCGGGCCCAGACATGCCATCGCCGCCCACAGTCTCCGGCTCTTACCTTCATTATTGTCAGGATGTTCAACCTAAGATCTACCTTCTTAGACCGTTTTAAGTACGCAAGGGCGTTCTGTTCGCTGCCGGCTCAGTGCTGTGGGGTAGAGCTCTCAAGCTATGCCCTCTGACCAGCATCTGCCCATTTTCCCCACCCCCAGCCCCTGGCACCCCCCCCACCGCTTCTGTGATTTGACTATATGGGGTTTCTCGTCTGCGCGCGATCACTCAGTGTCTGTCTGTCTGTGTCTGTCCTCTCTCACTTAGCCCGTGTCCTCACAAATGGTAGGGCTCCTTATTTTTAGGGCTGAGTAATACTCCATTGTACACCCCCCCACACTTTCTTAATTCACCTGACAGATGGACACAGAGGTGGTCTCCAGGTCTCGGCCCCTGTGGGTCACGCGGCAGTGGGCACGGGGCGCCGACATCTCTCTGAGACTCTGGTTTCCGTTCCTCTGGGGGAGGGCCCAGGGGTGGGTGGCGGGGTCCTGTTGGAGCTCTGGGGTGGGGGCCGAGGCCCCTTGTTCAGGTTGCAGAGACTCAAGCTGTACAAAACCATTGGGAGATTTGTGGCCAGGGAAATGAGACCAGCTGCTGAGTTTTGATCAGACAGAGGAAAGTGCTTCAGAGATCCCTAGTGAGTAAAAAACAGAAAAAGTTTCCGCTTTCCTTCAGGAGATTTGCAGGCCATCTCTCTGTCTGCCTGTCTGTCTGTCTATCCATCCATCCATCCAATCTATCCTATCTATCTATCTGTCCTCTTTCTTTCTAAAATAGAGTTGGCATGGTATGGTTGCTCTTACAGAAAAAGGGGACTTAAGTCTGGGGCTTGGCCCACGAGAGAACGGACTTGCCATTAGCTGCCTGGTGGAACCACACGGGAGGAAACACCAGGAGTCCGTGCTGGGTGGGTTGTGTCTGAGACACTTGTCAGACATCCAGGAGGTGTTTATGCAGGGAACTCAGGGACGGATCATGCATGTCCGGCTACCTCTGCACGTGGACGGAAGTAAGACCAGGAGGATGGATGAGGGGACCCGCAGGTTAGTGTCGATGAAGAGCAGACACATCAGGGGACTGCGTCCTCACGAGATGCCAAGTTCTGGGTCAGGGACACGAGTCCGGGGAGACGGAGAGGGAGTGGCCAGTATGACGGGGGACCGAGTCAAATGTGGACTTGAGCAAGACGGTCCTGGCGGAATGGCCGTCGGATTTGATGAAGTGGAATTGACCTTGGCGGGGGTCGTCTTGGTTTTATTGTGGAGAGCGCAGTCTGATTGGAGTAGTTCCAAGTGACGGCAATGGGAAAGAGGGTGGCCGCAGGGACGGCAGCCTCTCTTGAAGAATCTGGACATAAAGGAACATGGACGAGTGGAGAAGCAGCCACACGGGGTCCACTCAGGGGGGTTCCTTTATTATTGTTTTTGAAGGTGGGAGCATCTCTGTATGGCCACGGGAATGATCCGTGGAAAGGACAACGTGTGATGTGAGAGAGGATGGGAAGTGGCCACGGAGCTATCCTTGAGGAGACAGGCGGGGAGACCACACCCCGAACTTGCCCCCCAGGAAATGCCAGGTGGCCCAGACTTGCCCCCTGCTCAGGGCCCTGGGACAGCTCGGATTGATTGTAGGACGTGTCCCACGTCGTGTGCTCCCCTCTCTCGAGTTTGTGAATATTTTCTGCCCTTTGGCACCTTCCGAAAGCTTTGCAGGACATTGCCCTTCCATTTGCAGGGATTCTTGGGCTTTGCAGTCACGGTGTCCCTTTTCCGAGCTGACCCTTTCTTCCGTTTTCCTGAAGTCCACTCCTCACCGGTGCTGGCGAAGGGTGTTGGCATTGGCAGGCTGGGGGGTGCGGCTTTGCCCCACTCCACCTATTGAAATCCGGTCGTTGTTCCCACTCTGCCTTTACATGGTTTGCCGGCCACGCGTGTCAGGCTCCAGAGACCACGTTTAGCAGCTTCAGGAGAATGCACGTGGCCCCCCAATTGGCCAGGGCCCGGCCGCAGCAGACCCAGAATAGCACCCAGAGCCTGCGCATCTCCTGTCCAACTCGGCTCAGGTATCACATCCTCGGCTGAGGGCCCCCGACTGTCCCAGACAAGGTGACACACTCCCGCCTTCGTCGGCTCCGAGGTTACCTTATAATTCTCCTGCCGTAGGTCCATGCTTCCAGCGTGATCGATCCTGCCTTGGCTTGCGATTATAAACGAGAAATAAGATATCAGCATGAGATTCTCGTCAGGCTGAAGCCCCAAACACTGAGAATGACAGACACGGCCACCACACGTGGAAGAGGGCAGCCAGGCGACCTTGTGGGAAGAGCTCGGGAAGCAAACTAAAACAGGCAATTCTGACGTCAGTCGGTTTCCTCCCTGTGGCCGTGAGAGACGCGGAGGTGGAAGTGAGCGAGGGGGTAGGTCCCTCTGGGGAGGGTTTTCAGCGCGATAGGGCATTTCCCAGGACCCGGCCTCTCTGTGCCTCCCCCTGGGGTGTGGACGTGGTGTTTCATTCTAGAAAACCACAGGGGGCGCCAGGAGTGTCCACGGGAGCATGCTGACCCCACGGCCTGGGTGCTGATGTCCCTCTTGTGGGCTTAGAGGCGGGAGGACGTGGCTGGGCTCCACGGTGGGTGGGCAGGCGACGGGTTTCCTGCGTGTTCCCAGATGGGAGGCGGCAGGGTCTGTCTTTGCACCGGTGCCTTCTGAGGGGACTCCCGGAGGGGAGCGGGATCCCTAGAGAGAGGCAGTCAGCAGAGGCTCGGGTGCAGCGGGGGAGTGAGGGTGAGGGGCCCCTCGGGGAGAAAAAAGGTGACATGGGACCTTCTTCCTGGAAGAGGGGCCCTGACACGACACAGACACACGGAGAGATGGAGACACAGACACAGGGACAGAGAGACAAGGGGGGTCCGTACCAAGGAAACTTAGCTCTTTATGCAACCAGGGTACCAACACCGACTCCGCGTGCACCCGCCACATGATGTCACACGGACCCTCTCTCCTGATGCTCCTTTCCTGCGTCCATCCTCGGAACGGTCAGCCACGGAAGCTGGTGTGTGGGGGTGGCCCGGTGTGAGGACACCGCCAGAACCGACCGTGGCCTCATGTGGCCCAGGGACATGGCGGCAGGTCCCCCTCCCTCCTTCCACAGCCTCGTCTCCTTTTCTCTTCCTGCCTGGGCTCCCCCCGACCCCTGGACTCCGCCGGAGCCCGTGTGGGCGGCTCATCTTTTCCGGGTCACGCTCTCTGGGGTCGAAACAGTGGGCGGCAGCTGGGTGCCCAGGGAAAAGGGCAGAGCTCTGGTCCAGGTCAGGAATCTGGGGCTGGGGTCTTAGGTGGGCTGTCTGTGGGGCCACACAGATAGACCTATTGAATACTATGTGACCGTTTTATTCATTCATCCATAGTTTACTTTCACTTGAACCACATTCGTTGTGGCTGAGGGGATTCTAGGTGGTGGTTTTCAAACCTGCATAGGCCTCCCCTGGGAGCTAGTTAGAAAATCCAGATTCTCGGGGCTCCTACTCAGGGAAGCAACTTGTGAGTCGGGGCAGGCCCTGAGGATATGCATTGTAGCAAGTCTCCCAGGGGACAGGATGCCTGGTCCCCAGGCCACTAGGCATGTGACCGCGCTCTGGCCGATTCCCATTGTACTCAAAGCCGAGCGTGGGTTTTGTCTCTCTTTGCGTTTCTCCCTCTAAGAACCACGTGACTAGAGAAGAGCCTGCGGGTGAGCCATCCGAGCGGGGGTGAGCCAGCGTGGCAATTCGGCTTGTCCGCACCAGCATGACAGCAGAATACTGCAGCCTGCAGAGGGCCAGGTGGGCCCGGGGGACGCTGGGCAGACCGAGTCACCCTCCAGCCTCACTAAGCGTTTGCCCACACGGAAGACTTGCCCAGTCCCTGGGGACAATGTTGAGAAACTGGGCTCCTCGGCAGGGACGGCCCCCGGCGGCCTTTCTAGGACACGGGGAAGGGGTGCAATGCCATTAGGTTTTGTTTTTGTGCTACCGCTGGGTGACCCAAACGCGGCTGTTTTCTTGTCATCCGCCGTCTCTGGAGGGGGGAGGCTGCTCTGTCACCGTCCCACGGAGAAGGCAGGGGGTGTTGACGGTCCCTTTGCAAAACAACTTCTTCCGGAGCTGCTCTCCTTCCCGCGCACAGCCGTGGGCAGAAGCAGAATCCATCAGCCCAGAGGGCGCGGCGTGCGGATTCTCTGGGCCCGAACGGCGCAGGTGGGTTAGGAAAACCCCCAGTCTCTCCTCCGTTTTCGCTGGAGGGGGCAGTCTTTCCGGTACGTGGAATGTGGGGAGAAAACGAACACCAGACATAACCCGTGGGCACTGCCCTTCTTGGCGGTACACATGGCTCTTCAGGCGCTTCCTGAGGGGATGGCGTGACGGTCGGGTTCGCAGGCCAAGACGGGGCTCCGTAGCAGGCGCTGATGTGGTTTGCATTGGGGTTTTTCAAGCAGTGGAAGTTTCTAGATGATCTATCAAGTGTTCTCTCTCTTGCAGAGAACGACACTCTGGTTCTCTGCAACCTCACCAGCAGAACACAGCAGCCCAGCCTGTGGCGGGATTGAGAGTGTGCATTTAATGGCACAGACGTTGTGGCTAAAGGGCTCCCTCCCTTCCTCCCTCCCTTCCTTCCTTCCTTCCTTCCTCCCTCCCTCCCTTCCTTCTTTCCTTCCTCCCTCACTTCCTTCCTTCTTTCCTTCCCCCCTCCCTCCCTCCCTTCCTTCCTTCCACATCTATCTGTAACAGCTCCGTGCCATATACTGTTCTCAGCACTGGGAATAGGTCAGTGAGCCAAGTTCACGTTTCTGCATCTACGCCGCTTACGTTCTGATGAGGTCCTAGTTGGGCTCCTTAATACCCTGGTTTAGGCAGGACTTTGCAAAAGCCGATTGAACTCTGTGAATCTGAATTTCCTCACCTGGCAAACGAGTTTACGGTGTTCTTCGTGTTTCCTGAATTGTCCGGTTATAACCATTGCCAGGCAGGCTGCGGAGGCCTCAGCCCCCAGGACGACCCTGGCGTGGGTGCCCGGACCAGCCTCGTCCGACGGAAACACTGTAGGAGACCCACATGGTGTTTCCGAAGTTCTAGCGGCCGCCTTTAAAATGGAAGTCGACATGAACTCCATTCTAACACCTTTGATTTAATCCTGCATGCTCAAAATGATATCCTTTCAATGCGCGATCCGTGCAAACACAGTCACGAGATAGTTTTCATTTTTCCTTTGTACTCAGTCTTCCACATCTGGTGTGTGTTGCATGTCACAGCACAGCGCGGTCCGGGGTAGCCGCGGTGTGGGCGCTCAGTCGTGCCTGTGGCCCGCGGCCACCTTGCTGGACAGCACAGGTCCGCACGGGACCCGCGAACCCGGGCGTTTCACAGGTGGTCCGGGCGAGTCTTGCGACTGAGTCAGCGGCGGGTCAGGTACAGTGTCAGGCGGCGGGAGCACAGCAATGGGTCTGCCCCTCGCATTTTCAGAACATCGAATTCCTGACTCGTCTGCTCCCCCTCCCTTCTTCTACGTGTTTTAAGCTGACACTCAGGGCATTGAAGGATGACATAGCGGTGCCCTGGCTGGTGTGGCTCAGTTGGTTGGAGCACCGTCCCCTACACCAGAAGGTTGTGGGTTCGATTTCCAGTCAGGGCACCCACCTAGGTTGCGGGTTCAATCCCCAGTTGGGGCGCCTACGAGAGGCAACTGATCTCCCCCTGATGTTTGTCTCGTTCTCTGAAATCAATACACATACCCTTGGGTGAGGACGAAAGAAAGAAAAATATAAAGATGACATAATGGTGCTGCTCTGAAGAAGAAACTGGTGAATGATCAAGGGGATGGGAGGCTGTCTTACGAGGAGAAATGGAAGAAACGTCACTCTTCAACTAGAAAAAGGAGGCTGGAAGACAAGCTTGAGCAAAGGCTGCAGTTACGAAATGAAGGGGAAGGGAGGACAGGAAATCCAGAAAGAGCAGAATGATGGGCCGATCAGACGGCTGGAAGTCGTTAGCTCTCGGACAAACGAGGAGAAAACAGTGCTTGTGCAGGCCGCGGAGGCAGGGGTCAGAGAGCAAACCCCGTGGTCCCGCAAAGGAAACGGCGCAGACAGATTCCAGCAACGCGCGGGCTGGGGCCACGGCTTCCTGCAATGCCCCAAGCCCTGCCCTGCCTCCTCGGTAAGACTTCGCTTTGCTTTCCGAGTGAGCGCTGGCCCCCCGCTCACCCGCCCACCCGAACACCTGTCCGGGACACGCGGTAAGGGCCCACTCTGGGAAATGGGCTTCGCTGGAGGTCTTCATAGGTCTTGCAAAGCAGGCACAGTGGCGTCTATTTTACAGGGCAGTTACGGGACTTGCACCGCTCTTCCTCACTGTTTTTGGCTGGTGAGTCAGCTCAGGGCTGGGTCTCACACTCCAAGCACCTTGACCGAGTCCAGGGGTCTTTACAGAGGACGGGCCGCGGGGCCGCGTGTCTGTGTGGCTGACACAGGGTGTTACTAGGAGCAAACTGAGAAGGTCCTCCTCGTCTCTCTCTCTCTCCCTGCTTGGTCCCCGAGGTTGAATTAATTCAGCACACTTGCCGGGACCGCTCCAGGCCAAGGCCAGCCTCCCCAGCACCCTACCCTGTATGGGGGTGCGGAACTCCCCACGGCGAGTCCCGGAGCCTCTGGGTTGCTAACACACGCGTGTTCAATCTGTTGGCTTCGTTGGGTGTTTTGGGGACAACACAGCATCGGAACCCCACTAACCACAACGCCAGAGCTGCAGGAAACCAATCAGACCACATTTTCCAACTCGAGTGCCCACGGTAGGGCCCACCTGCGGCGTGTCAGTGGCCTTGGACCGGAGCTGGGCTCGGAGTCCACGGCCTGCCTCCAGCCCGAAGCTCCTGCCAGGTGGGGGGGCTTGGCCAAGTGACTCGGAATTCGACGTTTCACCTCTTGACCTTTGATGGAGGCGCTAGAAATGATGTCACCTTGGACCGAGACATCATTAGGACGAAGAGTGTGCAGAAACGATTATGGCTTGTGATGGAAGATTTCACGTTGGCGGAAGTGATTCCGGGTGGATGAGAGGAACGGCCTAGGGGCCTCGTTTTATCGCCCCCGATGCTCAGCGCGGTAAGCACGGATGCTCGGGAGGTAGCACCTTGCAGCATCTCCAGTGCTTCGGAGCAGCAGACCACCCACACCCTCCTGCCTCTGCTTCCCAAGTGACAGAGTTCTTGCCATATTCGCTTTCTGCCATCGCTGTTCAGGGACAGCCCCCGGGAACACGGGGGACCTAGGAGAGCCAGCGAAGCTTGTGCTCCGTGCACAGGGCAGGGGTGGTCAGTCGGTCAGTCGCTGCAGTGGAGGACGGGAGAAGGTCGCAGTCCAGGGAGAGTGGGCCGCACCCTCCCACTCCCCTGTGACTGCATCAGCTGCACGCTGCCCGGGGAGCCTGCCCAGCCGGGGCCTCCTGCCGTTGGGATTTGAGACCAACTGCAAAATCAGAGAGGCATCCTTCCCGTCGCAGGTCCCTCGACACCTGCTCTGTGGGCTGCGTGGACGGTGACATTAGTCCACTCGTGGTCACAAACGGAGACGTCAGCGGGCGTGGTGGTGCTGTCTGCCATGAATGCCGCTCGCCGCTGCCTCACCTGGAAAGGCAAACAGTGGGTTTTTTTTTTTTTTTTAAAGATTTTATTTATCTATTTTTAGAGAGAGGGGAAGGGAGGGAGGGAGGGAGAGAAACATCGATGTGTGGTTGCCTCTCATGCGCCCCCTACTGGGGACCTGGCCTGCAACCCAGGCAAGTGCCGTGACTGGGAATCGACCTGGCAACCCTCTGGTTCCCAGGCTGGCACTCCATCCACTGAACCACACCAGCCAGGGCAAAGACAGTGGGTTTTGAGTGCAGAAGCTGACTGACCTGCCGCAGTGATACAAATGGATTTATAGATGGCACTAATCATAAAACATTTATCAACATTACCTAAGGTTCAGGAATTTTCTCTAGACCAATAGGAAGGCACTGAGTATTTGCACATCAGTTGAAAGTTTACAGTAACTGACCCTGACCAGCTGGCTCAGTGGGTTGAGCACCGTCCCATACACCAAAAGGTTTTGGGTTCGATACCCGGTCGGGGCCCAAATGGGAGGCAACCAACCGACTCATGTTTCTCTCTCTCTGTCTCTCTCTCTCTCAAAGCAATGAACATATCCTCGGGTGAGGATTTTAAAGAAGCTACAGTGATTGGTCACCATGGATCAGGGTAACTTCCGGGAGCCAGGCACAATGATGCTAAACATTTCACATATTTTGTCTATATTTTTTGTACCCTTGCCATGTAGTTATTATGTAGTGGGAATGAAAGCAGCAAGCATTCACACGCTTGCCCAGATTCTGCCTGGCTATGTCACCACGGGCCAGCTTATCGACAAACCCCAGGTTTCTAGGTCGAACTCCTGTCTTCCCCTTGACCTTGCTGTCCCTGCCACTGTTCTAGCCCCCCATGTGGTATTCCAGCTCTCTCTGCAGCCGTCAATTTGCTAAAGACAGTTCTGGGGCTGATGGGCTGGAACGTGGCCGGCCGCCTCGGGGTCCTCCTGGAAGTCAAGGGCCCAGACGTGGGCAGGAAGCTCTCGGAAGCCCTGCTACCACTGGCACTGGGGCTGCTGCCCGCTCCGGAGTCTGCCTCGGGTCTCGGTTTGAATGAGGCTGAGGCCATGCCCTGGGGGAAGAGGGTGCTGTCCTCCCCCGTGGTGTCCAGGGCACCTGGGGCTCTCTGCTGTTACTCTCTGTCTTTGCCACTCACACACAGCCTGAGTCACGGGCGGAGACGTGACTCGCCGAGCTAATTCTTGCTGGCCCCGTCATGTAGACCTGGGTGCCCCCGAGTGGACGGCGGCAGAGACTAGCCTCTGAGTCTCCCAGATGCCCCCTGCCCTTCGAGGCCCCCCTTCAAGCCCACCAGACAATGTCCTCCTGAAGCTCTGGGAAGTGAGCCTGCCTCTCACGGGGCGGTCGCCAGGGGAACAAGCACACTTGCCTGTGAAGGCAGACACAGGTGGCAAGAGGCATTTCCTGTGCCTTCACAGTCTGTACATTGTTGCACCTGCAGTTTCCGTCGGCCCCACGCTCTGTCCTGCGGCCTCTCACAGGCCCTCGGAGGCTGGTTCTAGGGGCTGCAGGAATCTGGAGGTGCCTGACGGAGACAGTCCGCAGGGACCGACCATGTGGAAGCTGGCATGGTCAGGTTGGGGGACAGCAGCTTAGGGGGCTGGGGACCTCAATGCTCCTTGGGCTCAGGCACAAACTAGCCCCTAGCCCTTCACCAGCGAGTGTTCTCATCTGTGGTGCCGGCACGATTGTCCCTGGGCGTCCGTGAGCAGCGCCGGCACAGAGGTGGGGTCTGGAGTTTGTCCTGTGTGCGTGTGCGGTTCAAAGCACTTCCTTCTGTCCTCCGAGGCTGTCCTCCCAGCCCAGTTCCTGGGCTCTCCCAGTCCCACCTGCTTCCGTCATTCACTCAGCTTCGCACCTGCAGTCACACACGTGCATAGGACGTGCCCTGGGGCTCACACCCGCTGCTCCTCTGGTCCAGGCCTAGGGCCTTACAGGTGTGAGAGGCCGCAGGACAGAGCGTGGGGCCATTGGAAACTGCAGGTGCAACACTGTACAGACAGTGCAGGCACAGGAAATGCTAACCAAGGTGATAAAAGCACTGAAAACAAAGGAATGTAAAAAGGTACATAACACACAATGAAATGAGCGAATAAATCAAGGAAAGATTTGATTAGTTGGACCCCACAGAAATGCAAAACTTCTGCTCTCGAAAAGATACCATTAAAACAAAAATACAAGCCCCAGGCTGAAAGAAAATACTTGCAAATCATGGATCTTATAAAAATATAATTACCAGACAAACCAGCAATTTCACTGCTGAACTCTGCATATATCCAAGAGAAATAAAAAAATATATATATATCTACACAAAAGTTTGGGTGTGAATGTTGATAACAGCATGTATAATAGCCTAAAACTGGAAACAACCTGAATGTGCATCAAAGGGCAAATGATAATAAAATGTAATATATCTGTATTAACAGCTAAATCTATCTACCTGTCTATCTATCACCTATCTGTTTCTCTCTCTCTCTACCTACCTATACGTGGGGTGGGGGTGCGGGAAGAGTTGCTACATGTGCTTATTTACTTCCTAGGGGTTTTGCATTAACCCACGGAGGACATCCTGCCCTGTTTGAGGAGGCAAATATTTCCAAAGCAACTTAAACTATAGCCGTTTCCTGTTTCATTTCCTCTGAAAGCAGAGCCTCTCCTGGGAAATCGTTATAAAAAGATTAAATGTGCTCCTTGTAAACCCTGCCAAGGTAATCTTTTCACGATAGGACCCACCTCTGCCTTCATTCCGGTGTAGTGGAATTAAGAACAATCTCCAAATTAAACTCCATTCTGTGGGCTACAGTTTCCTCTGACGAATCTTTCCATTGAATAACTGAGTTTAATTTAAAAAAAAAAAGGAAAGGAAACTCTGCAGATTCTTTATCAACCATCCCTCCAAGTGCTTTGAGCTATTATCCTAAAAATGCTATTTAAACGATGAGAATGTATTTTTTAAAAATTAGAAATGGATATTTATTGCATGGCATGATTTTAATATTCGCTATTATGGGCTTTTCATTCAATTATTGTGCAAATGGGCTGTGGATAGGGAAACACCTGGTGCTTATTTCCTGTTTGCACTCACAAGACCCCTGTGCAGATGGTGGGCTTCACGGAGGAGGAGGCCAGAGGCCAGTCGCGCATCCATCCGGGGGGCCCGTCCGAAGCCTGAATGGGGACCCACAGAAGGAGAGTCTGAGAAACAGGATGGGACTTGACAACAATAACCCAGTAAGACAGGTAAACCCAGACAGGCTTATCACCGCAAAGCACGGTATGTCGTCGCGCGGAACTTCTCTGAGAAAGGATCTTTTCACAGAGCCCGAGGTCTCCAGCGCCTTCACGTGACAAAGGAGACCGAGACGCCCTGACATCAGCCATGGAGTTACTCTGTCTGGTTTTGCAAGGACTTGTTTGCCGGGGTCCAGCCCCAGGCAGGTCCAGGGGTCCCACAGGTGAGGGACGGCGTGGGCGAATGAGGAACGACGCTAGAGGTGCAGTTTCAAGCTCGTCGGCCAGGCACCTCTGCTCTTGGCTTCGGAGTCTTTTATTTATACAATTTTTGCAAGCTCAAGTGGTATGGGGGTTTACATTTGGAGTGGTTTTCTTGTAATACGTTTGCTTTGCAAGAGTTCCGGACAAGCATGACATATGTATCAAACAAACCAGACGGGCGTTGCAATTAAACTTTTGCTTTGCAAGCTTTTAACTCTAATCTTGCTAGTTGGCAAGCTCTTATCTCTAATCTTACTGATTGATCAGCAAAGTGTCTGACCACATTATCTAACACCTTGATTTCTCCGAGCTAGGCACACTCCTTGGTTATATAGAACCAGCCACACGTCTGGCACCAGGGCTGGCATGAGACTGTTTCAGCTTTCTAGTAGGGGCCACGCGGAAGACCCTTGTGGTTATGTGGCTAATGCCTGTCTCTTACTTTTTGTCTGGTGTTATCCATCAAGTCCCTGGATTATTATGATAGGCTCGCCTCATCTGCCTTCTTAGGGCATTTCTGGTTTTTATATCTAGGGTACACCATGGGGCGGTGCCTCTCCTAATGGCTTCCCAAAGAGGCAGCTTGTGATATTCTGTCCATTTCCCTTGGTAATTTACCCATCGGGAGCCCTTCATATGCACACCAGTGAATGGTAAGGGTGGATCAGTGGGCTGGGGAGGTGAGGGGGGATAGGTCCAGGGGAACTGAAATAAAGCAGACCAAACTAACCTTTTAGATCTAATTCTAGTCCCTGGGGCTCGAGTTCTGCCTGATGTGGTGGGAGCAAATGAGGGCGTGGGACTTGGTCCTAAGAGTTTCCTCCAGTCCCGTTCCTGATGACTCTTATACCATCTAGGGGGACATTCTGGGGGGGGTACTTTCCACTTGACTAACATTTTCTCTGGAACTTCCTAAGAACTCTATTTTCTCAGTGGAATTGCCATCTGTCCCATTCCCGTATGCACTCATACGGACCCCAAGCAAAGGAAGCAATAGAATGGTTAACAGAGGGAAGCACGGTGCCTTCTCCTGCCGTGTCCACTGTGCAGATCTGTGGCCCCCTCTGCGACTGTGTCAAACAGCAGGGCTGGATTGGCTCCCGGCACTTGTTGGGTGGGATCGTTCTGCCTTCTTGGTCTGGAGCTCACAACTGAGGTCAAAATGTTATCCTTAGTTTGATGGAAAACCAAGGGCAAGAGAGCCGGGACCTTGTTTCTAAGACTACTTGCTGACCCTCGTTCTCCTGAGGTGTTGGTGAGAGTATTGGGGAGAAGGGGAGGGGGCCCTGGTACACTGTTGGGGGGACTGTAAATTGGTACGGTTGTTATGAAAAACAGTATGGAGGTCCCTCAGAAAATGAAGAATAGAACTACCGTATGACCCAGCTTTCCCTCTTCTGAGTATTTACCCAGAAGGAATGAAATCAGGATCACAAAAAGTTATCTGTACTCACATATTAATTGCTGCCTCATTCACAGTAGTCACGTGTGACAATGACCGAAATGTCCAACAAGAGGTGCATGGGTAAAGAAGGGGATCCCACCATTTGGGACGACAGCGTGGGTGGGCCCGGAGGACAGCGTGCTAAGTGAAATAAGCCAGACACAGGAAGACAGATGCTCAGTGGTCTCGCTTATATGTGGACTCTGATACAGTCAACGTCACAGAAGCAGAGGGTGGGTGTGGGGTGCTGGAGGCTGGTGGGGGGCCGTGGGGAGATGTCAGACCGAGGTGCAGGGGTGCTAAGTTTGCTTTATGCAGAATAAGTAAGTTCTGGGGATCTAGTGACAGCCCGGTGACCATAGTCTTCTGCCCCGAATACTTGAAATCTGCTTGGAGGTCAAACGGGATGAAACCACGTGAGCAGGTGGTTGAGTTAATTAGCTGGATTGTGATGGCTAGTTTCCGTGGACACGTATATCACATCATCACGCCGTTCCCCTTAACTATGCACAATAAAAAGGAAGAGGACACAGGAGGTAAGACTTCTCCTCGCACGGCGTTGACGGAGAGCGAAGACGGGAGTGAAGTGACGTGATCTGAGATACGAACACAGCCTACTGCGGAACGGCCTCCGCCACGAGAATCACTGCGAGCTGGATGTGACTGGGCATCTTTGTGGAGGACGTAAAATCTGAAATGGATCTCGAAGAATTAATATCCAGTCCTAAAAGCTATCTTTATTTCAGAGAGACACGTAGATAAACACATCCATTGAAGAAAAATTGGAAACAATAGAAAAGATTTGAGAAGGCAAACATTTTTCCTAATTCCTTAAGCCGTAGATACCAATACTACCAGAACAAGCTTGAAAAACTCATATTTTGCCCGTTATCCTAGTTTATTTCTCATCTCTTGACTAGAATTTATACTCCATCTGGTACTAAGACAGCTTTGAGACGTCTTAAAGATGTTTAAAAAGGGAGAATCCAAACATTGTAAAATTACAATAATTCTCTTATTGCCCAGGAAACACCTTTTGACCTCTGCTAACTGATTTTACTTTTCATCCTTGTTCCCAAGGCAAAGAGAAAAGCACGGATCTCTGTTGCGGCTGCTCCCCGAAGACAAGCTCTCTGCTTGTCCATCAAGCCTTTTCTTGTCATTGACCTCAGACCGGGCCGAGAGAGCGTAATGGACGAAGCATGCAAACACGGTCTTTGGAAACATGCATGTAAGCCGTTCCCAGGCAAAAGGGCATAACTGCTGAATTATCTTAGCTGCTGGCAAAACTGTTTTTTTTAAACTAGGCTATAGTACAGCTGTGCTCCCTGAAATCTATTGTTCCAGCATCCTCTAGCAAAAGAACATAAAAAAAATCCTATCAGACTGTGGGCAGGAGATGGCCCCACTCCAATACCAGACGCCTCAAGCCGGCCGTCGGAGCGGCGGGGATGGCTATCCACTCCTATCTGAATTCTCTAGCACGCGTCCGCGGCTCCGAAATTCGCTACAGCTTCAAAATTCATTAACATAAGAGACTCACGTTTCCCCCGCAGTCATGGCTGAGGACCAGCTGCCGTGCTGATGTGTGGAATTTAAATGCAGGGAGAGCTCCCGCGGGCCTCAGCGTACCTGCAAGCCTTAAGGAAAAATCTCTGCTTTTCAGGCCAAAATAGTCTTTTCCAGGTGATGGGACACGGGAGGCTGGACCGTCAAACCCGGGCGGGCCCCGGGAGACCTAGGGGACGCATTCACGCCTCCTTGCGAATATGTTTACTCATTTTCCCGACAGACTTTGAATGTAATTGGTGGATCACAAGAATAAGTTACAAGATTCATCACCAGCCAGTCAACTATCAATAAATTAACCCGGGAGCACGGTTATCGATCCCTGTCCTCTGAGGTGTTACCACAAATCTGATGTTCGCCATGTAATTTCCATGCATCTGAGGCTGAGCAGATTAATTTCACCTGAATTGGCTTTGAACTTTAAAATATTACTTACTGTTCCTAACATATTCATCCGGAAGGAACAACTAAGCAACGGCTTTTCTAAAAGAATAATTTTTTTCATTTCGTGAACTCCGGATTAAAGGAACCCAGGGCAGGCAGCACCCCGGAGAGTCTCCACAGCGTGGGGACATGGAATGACAGTTGGAAGTCCCCCTCCTCTTCAGGGGAGCCAGAAAGACGCTCTGTGGGAGCCCCTTCCAAGGTGTCTTTGCTTGTCGGTCTCTCTGGTGGCTGTCGTCCTGAGAAATGAATTGACAACCAGCACCCAGGATGGCGGGAGCCGACTGGCAGGTCCTTCACCCAGGGTGGCCGGTCCTGTGCAGTCCATTTGTCCCTCACCTTCCTGGGCTCTGGGACCCCCACCTCATCACCTGTTCCCAGAGCG
>PVJI01012380.1:0-51877 GCA_004026765.1 Micronycteris hirsuta | reverse complement strand
ACACCAAAAGTTTGTGGGTTTGATCCCGGTTCAGGGCACATACGTAGGTTGAAGGTTTGATTCCCAGCCAGTGCATGTACGAAAGGCAATCAATTGATGTTTCTCTCTCATTAATATTTCTCTCTCTCTCTCCCTTCCTCTCTTTCACTCTCTCTAAAATCAATAAACATATCCTTGGATGAGGATTAAAAAAATGCATTATCATTCTTCCCAAGTGTTGCTGCTGCTGATGGTCTGAGAACCATGCTTGGAGAACCAATGATTCTGCCTGCTCCCCAACTTTTCCCCTTGAGATCTTTACCCTAAACCACCCCAGTGTATTTCCATGTGCTATCATATATGTCTACTTAACTATTTAGGGATAGAAGCAAAGCTTCTACAGTACCAGACAATTCGTACTGACTCAGAGGACAGTCAAGAACACATTTGTTATGATGAGGAACTGGAGCAGACAAGAACTGCAAGTGGATTGTAAAGATTAGACACAAGTACCCTATGTGGCAGCATTTCACAAGTAAAAATAAATTGCTTACTGAATTTGTTATCTATTGCTGAAAAACACATTATTCTAAAATTTACTGGCTAATAACAACAAGTATTTATTATATCATAATTTTATGTCAGAAATCTAGGAGCAGAGCAGCCAAGTGGTTCTGGCTCTGGCTCTTGCACAAGGCTGCAGTCAGCGTCAGCCAGGGCTGCAAGCATCTCAAGATTCAACTGAGGGAGGATCTTCTCCTGAGTTCACTCTATCTCTACTAACAGGTCTCAGAAAATCCACTTCCAAGCTCACTCATGTGGCTGTTATACTGTCTCACTTTTTTGCCATGTGTGCTGCCTCATGACATGACACCTGGTTTTCTTCCCATTGAAGTAATCCAAGAGAGAATAAGAAAGAGTGCTCAAGATGGAAGCCACAGTCTTTTTGTAACCTAACATTGGCAGTGATATCCCAATGCTCTGCCCTATTCTATTTATAATAAGTCAATAAAAGGGAGCAGTTTACACAGGGACAGGAATATTATTAGTAGGCAGGGATCATCAGAGGTCTTTTTATCTCTGATGCCCATCATATTAAAAGAAACTCAAGGAACACAATGCTATAGTGAGTATGACTATATCCTAACTATAACTAATCACAATTGATCTTGAGGTTACTATTACATCCAAGAAACATGTCTCCATGAGGTTAGAAAAATAATTTCTCCCACCTTTCTAAATTCTTCTGTCAGAATTGATAATCAAATTAATGTAAGACAGATTAGCAGGAGAAAGACAAATTAAAGTTTAATACAGTAACACATATACCTCCTGTGGAGACCCAGGAAAACTGAGTAGCTTGCCAAAATGGCAGAAGCCATCACTTTAAATAGCACCTTCAGCTGAAAACAAAAGAAGATGCTGGGGATTGGAGAGTCAGTTATAAGAAACTACAAATAAGTTTTATATTTCAGAAGCTAAATTGACAGATTGCTCCATATATCATTAAACCAGTCTCAGTCTTGAGAACTGATCAGTTCAGTTAAACACTTGTGTCTCATTTCAAGAGGCAGTCTTGCAGACAGGAAGGTTCCCAAAATTAGGTCTATATTATGAAAGAATAGGTAATTAATAAGAGACATGTCTATGAAAACAAATTAGCACCCAAAGTTAATGATTAGAACAAATTATAATCCCAGTTTCTCAGTTCTGAAAGAAGGCAGTTGAGAAGATTTCTGGACGTCGGGGTCAAACATCTGTTGCAATTTGAAAGTGTCTGATGATCTTTTTCAGCAGGCACAAGCATATCCATGTATGAGTTGTGGTGGTGATTTATCTAAAGTGTATATCAAGTTGTCTAGAGGGAGGTCTCAGGGCTTTGGGAGAAGGGAAAGTTTTAGTTTTCAATCATTCCAAATTAAAGGATGAAGAAAAGTAGAAAAATTAGTTCAGAGAGTGCAACCAAATATTGGGGGAACTGGAATAATTCTGGACGCATTCTAGTTCAGAGGTAGAAAAAAAAACCTCAAAGACTAGAATCTAATATCCATAAATATGTATTATAGTTTCTATTGAAGCATAATTTTTCTCTCAAAAAATCACCCTAATTTTTACCAAAGGTAAGCAAAGTAAGACTAATTTATTTGCAAAATAAACTTGGCCTGATACAAGTACAAGAATAGCATATAGGCTCTGTTAGAACTGTTCTGATGGAATTTTTCATAAGAAATCTCCAGACTGGACTTTTAACAGCTTCTCAAAGCTGAGGCGAAGCTGAGGACTTGCCATCAGACTGCACCTGCAATACCTGTAGATTTGGGTTACTTCCTTTCTTCTGAGGTTCCCCAAATGTCCCAAGGTTCCTGAATCTTCCAGGAAGTGACCTTCCTTACTCACCTTGTAAGGTTGCTGGGAACCCTGTAAAAAATACCAGGTTGGTTTTTCCATGGGGCTTTTTATTGGCTTATATAATCAGTCTAGTTCCTTAAAACTATCTGGGCATATCTGAGTTTAAGCAAATCTCTTTCAAACATGACATTCTAGGCAAGGCCTTCTTCAGAGCTTGTATGATTTGCTCAGTGAAGTGGGTGCCTCAAACACCAGAGACTATGGAAGGTATACCCAAAGTGGAAAACAATTTCTAACAGGGTGTTCGTTTGGTTTTGTTTGGTTTTTTTTTTGCCACTGTATAGGTATCAGCTTTGCAGCAGGGGACGACTTCAACCCATCTGGAAAATACACATATGATGACAGTATATATTTATAACCCATACTAAGTGGCAATTGAATGAAGTCCAGCTTAAGTATAGTATGGTAAATGAAAAAAATTCAAAAACTGAAAATGGAGTTTACCAGGGAGCTAGAAAAAAAATCAAGCAGCTATCTTGGGTTTCCCATTATCCCAACTATTTATTTAATTTACAGCCATTTTTTAACCATACAATATATCCTAGAAATTTATCACTTACTATACAATGATTCCCATGCAACTTAACCTACCAAATAGGCTTAATTAGTTTAATGTCTCTTACTCCAGAGGGACTCAGCGGGCACCAGAGTCCCTTTGGAGTAAGTCCTCCTCTGTGGGTGGGCCCCTGCATAGCTGGTTTTCCAAGGTGGCTGGAGGTTGGTGTTTGTAGCCAGTTCTTGCAGCTGATTGGCCTGGGGCAAATCCTTTCCATTGATATGCCTACAGAAATCAAGGTTCAACTACAAGAGGAGGTGTACACAGCCTTCGTCGGGGGACACCTCAACTGGCCAGCTTGGGTGATTGGGGAGGCTATGACACTGGACCCTACTAAAGAAGGCCACTGTACCAAGCCTGTGAGATGTAGCAGCTCTACCTAATACATAGAAACAAACATAGGGAGACTGAAAAAGAAAGGAGACAAAGAAACAGGTCCCAAATGAAATAACAGGATGAAACTCCAGGAAAAGAACTAAACAAAATGGAGACAAAGCAATCTACTAGATGTAGAGTTCAAAACGTTGGTTATAAGGATGCTCAATGAACTTAGGGGAAGAGTAGATGAAGTTAGTGAGAACTTCCACAAAGAGATAGGAAACATAAAAGTGGAACTAGGAAATATAAAAAGGAACCAGTCAAAATTAAAAATACATTAACTGAAATGAAGAATACATTATAGGGAATCAACAGTAGAGTTGAGTAGATGAAGGAGAGAATCAAATAGAGATTGGGAAGATAAGGAAGCTGAAAACACCAAATAAGAACAGCAAAAAGAATGCAAAAAAATGAGGATAGTTTAAAGAGCCTCTGGAACAACTTCAAGCATATTAACATTTACACTATGGGAGTACTAGCAGAAGAAGAGAGGGAGCAAGAAATTGAAAACGTATTTTAAAAAACAATGACCAAAAACTTCCCTAACTTGATGAAGGAAAAAGACATACAAGTCAAGAAAGCACCAAGTCCCAAATAAGAAGAACCCGAAGAGGCACACACCAAGACACATCATAGTTAAAATGCCAAAGTTAAGACAGAGAATCTTAAAAGTAGCAAGAGAGACCTCTTGATCTTGAGATTGGTTACAGTTTATTTTAAAGGTGGTTAACCTAGATGCACAAAACAATGGACAGGGCTTGCTTAAGAAAAAGACAAACCTTTCACTAAAAAGTTGAATGCCTGGGCCATGACTACCCACCATGATCCGCCCAGTTAGGAACTCCGTAGGTTGTAAGAGAGTAAGAGGCTCGGTCTCTATGACTCCATCTTGGTTAAACCTGCATTGTTGCAATGGCCTTCAGATTAATAGCTTCTGCTTAGTCTTGCACATATATATGCTCATCATTAAAGGAATTCTGATTGCAGCTTGAGTTTTACAAAAATAGCCAGTCCCATTTTCCCTTTCTTGCCATAAAAGAAGCCTAAACTCTGTACTTATCAATACTTAAGATGAATTTGAAGTACCACTAGGGCTCCCATCTTCTCAGTTGGTGCCTTCCCGATAAAAACACATTTCTTCAGTCTAAACTCAGACATTTTGAGTTTTGGCCTTTTGAACCATCAGGCATATGGACTTTGGAGCCACAACAAGTTTACTTTTCCACAGAACACCCCACCCCGCCACTTTTTTTTTCTTTCATTTACACTGGCTTCACAAATATTTATTCCTGCCAACATAAATTTAGCTCACCAATTCTTATTCCCACTGAATGCTGCAGACAGAGATCAGAGATGCTGACAGGGTAAGAATGCTTACCTCTTACAGCTTTTTGTCAGATATCACAAGTGTCTTAGCTGTAGCAGTTACTGGAGAGTAAGCAGTGCACTGTCCTGGCTGGCTTGCCAAAACTGTCAGGGTCGAAAAATAATTTCCCTCTCATATGTCTATGTTTTTCAGGTTTGACTAATAATCACATTAACAATAGACACTTTAGGCAGAATAAAAACAAATTGTTGTTTAATAACATGTATACTTCCATATACATGAGAGAGACCCAGGAAAACTAAGTAACCAGCAAAAACAGTAGAAGCCACCACCTTAAATACTCCCTTCAGCTAAAAAAAAAAAAAAAAAAAGATATTGGGTGTGCAGATTCAGTTATGAAGTTTAGCAAGAAAAGCACAATAAACAAGGTAAGATTATTATACAGATTTAAGTCTATGCCTTTTCCATTGTTAGTGAAGGCAGACCTGGTACAGTGAGGAAAACACCCTTACAGATGGAGATTTCCCTTACAAATACAAATGTCCTTTTACAAAAAGTAATTTCTACTTGCTTTTCATAATTTCTCCCATGTCTACTATTTCTTAAAATTAACTAGCCTAAATTAATGTTTCAAAGGGACATATTTTTTTTTAAAGATTTTATTTATTTATTTTCAGAGAGAGGAGAAGGGAGGGAGAAAGAGCAATGTATGGTTGCCTCTCACATGGCCCTCATTGGGGACCTGGCCTGCAACCCAGGCATGTGCCCCGACTGGGAATCGAACCAGGACCCTCTGGTTTCCAGTCCATGCTCAATCCACTGAGCTACACCAGCCGGGCTCAAAGGGACATATTTTAAAGTGACAAATTCTGTTCCCCTTAGTTTCCTAAAAAGGCTATTGCGTGTAATTCAAGTATGTCATTTCTTATTTCCTTATGTGACAGCTATATTATAGAATGGTTCTATTAAATTATTTTAAAGTAAAATTAATAATTATAGTTCTAATAGTGATGGTTCTTACAGGCAAAAATAGGAATAAGTATCCATTTAGTTACTGATTAAATAAAGTCATAAAGCATGAGATCAATATTGACCAATATAGCTTCTGAGACCGTAAAACATATTTCTATATGGATCAACATTTTGGACCTATATTAAATTTTTTTTTTGCAAAAAGGTGTCACTGTATTAGGAAAAGAAGTACAGTTGACCCTTAAGCAACATGGAGGTTAGGGGTTCCAATTCCCCATATAGTCAAAAATCTGCATATATCAATAACCATTTTCTACCCCAAAACTTAACTACTAATATTCTACTTTGACCAGAAGGCTTACCAATAACAAATAGCTGACTAACACATATTTTATATGTTATATGTATCATATACTGTATTCTTAGAATAAGCTAGAGAAAAAATGTTGTTAAAACCATACAGAAGAGAAAATACATTTACAGTGCTGTACATATTTATTGAAAAAAAATCTGTCTATAATTGGAACCATACAGTTCAAACATTTATTGTTCAAGAGTAAACTGTAATATTATTCTGAGTACCATATACCAGGAATTATGCCACTATTTAACACATGTTGTTATCTTGTTTCATCTTTACCAAAATCCCATAACAGAAAACTGGGGCTTTGAGATTATAAATGTCATAGGCAGTTAGACAGACATGAGCAGAGTAGGAACAATAGGCCAGGTACAGAAGGCCTACAGGGCAGAAAGTCCAGGTGCCTGGCAATACGCAATTATCAAGTGGGACCTCACTATCAGGGTGACCTTTTCTTCCTTAGCGTATCACTAGCCATGTCATAGATGCCCTTAGAGGAGGAACAAAGAAGCTGCATAATAGCCTCAGAAGACTCCCATACAAGCCCCTGCACTACCACCCCCTTAAGCATTAAGCCCTCAAGACAATGAGATTCTGACCCACATCAAATAATCTTATGAACAAGGCCTCAGGTCTGTTGACCACAGAGACAGAGTTTTGGTCAAACTAGACATAATATCTAGGCCTCAGTTGTGTTTTAGCTCCAGACCCAGAAAAGCAGGAAAACCAGACAGAACAACGCTAGTCCGGACATCAGGACCAGATGCAATGACTAATCATCCCCTCCCCTAGACTGATCAATCAGTGGAGACCAAAACCCTGAAAGGCCGCACCTGGAAAAGTTGGGTATTCTGGTTGTTTTTATTTAGTTTAATTGGTACCAGTAATGATTTTAATTATGTAACACTACTTGGTCACATAAGGTGCCTTGAACAAGCTTAAGAACGGTCCCACAGTCTCAAATATTTCAGCTCTCATTCATTACCATGCTTCAACTATGTCCAGATGTCTTCCACCTTTTAAATTTTCTTTTCTCGCTTAATGAACCCCTGTCTGGGAAGGTAGATCTAGGAGATATTCTCTTACTTGTCTTAGTAAGAGTCAAATCACATCAATTCTCCTTCAGTTCTGAAAATGCTTCCTCCTCACTTGACTAAATGAGCTACTCTTTTCCTCCAAATACCACAGCCAGCAGCCACAGATTTACTAGATATCAGTCATTTTCAAGAGGCAGCTTTCTCAAGTTATGCATACATTGAATAAGTTGAAGTTTCTGTCGAGTTCTAGTTTGGAGCGGGAGACGAAGAATATTCTATTAAAGCTCAGTGAGAGTAAACACAAAAAGGAGAACAGCCTGGATGATGTATAGAGAAAGCCAATAGCTGTGCTTAGGGGAAATAAATATTACATGAAAAAGAGGTAGGGGTTAAGTCTGGAAGGGATGTTTTGGATAAACTTGTACAGAGCTAAGGAAATTAAACTCTATTAGTTAATGGAAAATAGATAACAGTTCTTTTGAGAAGAAAGAAACAATCAATCCTCATACTTTAATATGGAAAAATAATTTGGTGATGATTAAGAGCAGAGAATTTGAAAAATTTTGAAATCATAGTAGAATCCATTCAATTGAAACCATTTTGTTACAATGGTGAAAAACTGAACAAAGCATGTGACATAAGAGTATTTAATGAATAACTCCACCTATGAAACACAGCATATCCAGGCAACAGACAGTAGTTAAAGCAACAAAAATTTCATTATAAAGAACTAACTCATAACTTTCTATTGAATAATTTTGAATGAAGTGTACCCGGAATGCATGGTGGGGTACAAAGCATACAACTACCACTACAAGGAAGAAGAAACTCTTGATTTGAGCTCTGTACTCTTGATGGGCCCACATGCCAGGCCCAAGAGCCTTTATCAGTTGAGTGATGACAGCCATCTGTATCAGGAAGAGCGTCACGACCACTGTGATTATAATGACAACCATACAATAGTTCAAGATAATGAATTTCCTGCGATTGAGATCTTTGTGGAACTCAAAGCATCGGTGTTGTTCTGAGTAACTTGGATCTACGCCGTATTGTAAAAAAAATATTGGCAAAAATATTAGGCTACCCACCATCCAAATAATAATGCTTAAAACTACCACATGGTACTTTTGTAACTCTTGCATTTGGAATTTCTTAAAATAGATGAGCAATCGGAGCATGACAATGGTCACATAGAAAACAAAGGTGAAGTACATATGCCAGTATATTATGCTGCTAACCAGTCGGCATGTAAAGGATCCAAACTCCCAGGTGCCTAACACATAATAGCTGAGGCGGAGTGGAAGGCTGATTAGGAGGATCAAGTGCAGTACTATGATATTAAGAACAATCGTGGCAATCACTGATAGGCTCTTCCTTTTGATCATTAAACATGACATCAGTACTGTTCCAGCAGTACCTCCAAGAAAAACCACGCTGTAGAGTGTTACCAGAATCCTCCTGCAGTGCGTGTTGCAGTAGCTTGGTTCTAAGTTTGAGGTATTTGGCTGGGTGGTTGTATTGATTGACTCCATGTTTCACCGTGAAATGCTTAGAAGATCATAAACCCTTAAATAAAAAGTTTTACAAAATTATGATGAATATAGTGAAACTTTACAGTAACTGTACATTAATGGTATTGAGTTTTACAATCCTAGCCAATTAGTTACAAAACTAAAATTGGATATTCAATAAATATTGTCAGAGATTCCACCTGATTACCCAAACATATTGAAGGGACAGAATTGAGTGAAACAAAATCACAAAAATAAATTTTAACGTAAAATTCATAACTGTATGCTCAGGTGTTCTATAAACATATATGACTAAGCTCAAGTACTAAGGCCAGGATCCATGTGAGACACATTAGCCTCTAGCATGAAATTTAAGGAAGGGCCAAAAACTCAGTATTCTAAGTAAATACTATTTTATCACAGTATCTTTTAAGGATCAAAATCGATGCAAAAAATTCATGATGGACAAAATAAGAAATTTTTATTAAAACTTGGGTCAGTATACACATAGCGCATATTCAGATCAGATCCGTAAAGGCTATCGCTCCCACTGTCAGACAATCCAACTTGAGGTAGCGTAGAAAAGACAGTATAAAGCATGTAATTCTTGTAAGAAGGCATATCAAACATTTTAAAATATTTTCTGTGAACAATTTTTGAGCAAGAAGCAGCATATAATATATACGTTATCTGTATTCTTTTTTTTCCTTCCTGACCCTGAATCTTTTCCTAGACCGATATGCTACATTTTGGTGAAAAATCTGCATTTGAGAATAGGTTCTTTTACTTTTTATATAGTTTTTGAGAATGGATGCATAAGGGCAGTGAGTGTGTGTCAGACAGAGTGCTAGCAATCTACCGCCCTTCGAATAAGTGTCAACTCTGCCATTTAGTCTCTGTGGGAATGTGCACGGAGCTCTGGCTGTGAAATGGGAAAGGTCGTGCTGCCTACTTTAAAGGGTTACTAGAAAGTTAAATGAGTTAGTGTGTTTGAGACAGCTTTATAACTGAAATAAAAAGCCATATAAAAGTTGTGATTCTTAAGGTGACACAATAAAAACAAAAAGACATTGTTTTCCTTTTTCTACTTACTCTACATAGGGGAAGATACCCAGTTATATTACATAAAATTGCTGTTGCATCAGTTGAGTATTTAATAAATATCTGACCATTAAGAAACTTTTTCAGACCTTCGATTAGACTGCGTGAGACCCAGGCATCAGCACATCAGACTTTTCCCTCAGAAAGTGTCTGTGTCCATTTTCCTCATCTATGTCCTGCCCACCTGGCCAGAAGCAAAGTTTGAGCACTTGTATCTGAGAGAGAAGTTATCCCACAGTGAACATCTAAATATTTTAATATTTCTCTTCTGCTACTAAAGAATCTTCTTAGAATAACTTGGTTTTGTTTGTGACAAATTATACTGGACCTGGCACATTTAATACCCTCAAATAAGATTTTATTGTAACAACAACATAATTATAACTTGCATAACAGCCTAAATTTTATGTGCTGAAATATACATTTAAACAAAGTACAGACATATAAAATATATAATGCTTATACACTTTTTGTGTATAACTGAATAGTTTAGATGTTTTTAAGCAAACAAGATACTAACCCGGTTTTAAAATGTTCTAGTCTTTAAGTCTAAGTAGACAAGACTTAATTTTGAAATTATTTTAAAGCTTTGAAAACCTAAATTATTTATCAGATCCACAGTTTGAATGGACACATTGAGAAACAGGTTGCACTGCCACTTACTAGCTGGCTAATCATGGGACAAATATTTAACTGGAAAGTTGTCTCTCGGCTATAAAAATGAAACTGAGAAGATCTGTTTTGCAAGGATGTTTTGAGAAGTATGTTAGAATGCATCTATAAAGATCATAACAGATTTACTGACAGAGAGTAAGTCATCAAAGTATCAATGCCACTTCTCCCTCCCTAATGTACACAAAGATCTTTCATAAACACAAGTTCCCATTCTTTTTTAGTTGCTTCTCAGAACTGTCCTAGGAATATTTCAATGCACACTGATGAATTCATTAAACAAGGAGAAGTTGAATCATCACTTTTCTTTTCCCTCAGAATATTACCCTTATGACCATCACAGCCCCAACATTATTCTTCAACAACCTGTAGTTTCTCTGCTCATTAAAACCAAGTACTGAGATTTCCAGATATGTCTTCTATGCAGAAACAAATTACTACCCAAACTACTCACTTGTTCTTTTCCTCTAATAATTTGCTTCTGGTGGAGGACTTACAGCATCCTGGTCATTTGTGGGTGCTCTACAGCAGGGCAGGAAATAAGAGCAGTTTACTATAATCGAGAATCCACTAATGACACAGTCAAGAGAGATCTTTTCATGAACGATGAACTGGGGAATAGCTCAACTTCAGACAGAGGCTCTGACGTTAAACTGCCAAAATGGAGGAACCAGATGAAAGGAGTGGACCACAAACGGATGTTCAGTCTTGCAGCTAGTGGTTAAACGGCTTCAACATTATTCTGATAAGCAAAGAGTTTCCTTTTTACTATCAATGACTTATCTGGAGGAATTTTTCTTATTACTGTGAACAACTTAGAGTTCTTTTAAAATGCTATTTCTTATCACACCTGCATGTTTTACCCAAAATGTTTCACATTCAAAATAAAAATGACCTACTCTCTGTGAGACTTTCATAGACTCAGCAGCAAGCTCAAAATATTTATATTTTGCCTTTCAATTTTCAAAGACTCCCTTCCTTCATTAACTGCCATTTGGAAATTAGTTCTTTGTGAAGCTCAACCCTCCAGTGATGTCACTTCAACAAGAGAGTTGATTTCATTTCTGTCAAGTCTTTCATTTTCTTACATCAACCTTCTCACTGCCTGTCCTAACTTCATAGTCATCTTTAGGTATGCTAAGAACTCAGGACATATTTATGAAAGTATTGTGTTTAGTACACATAAAGATGTAGGAAACCAACATGCCTTCAAAAGTTCCAGGCAAATCCAGCCCCAAATCATATTATTGTTTGGCTACAGGAATTCAAAATGACCAAAACTCTATTACTGTATAACAAGCTCATTATAGCCTGCATTTAGGTAATAACTGATAAAACTCTCGTTTTCTTTGGAAAAGAATGAGAATCACGCTCTCTTGTGTCATGTGCTATACAATTGTCCAATAGTGCTTGTGGCCACAGAGATATAAAATCAAAACATAATGAAGCCATATGCTTAATTATTTCAAGAAAAATTCTCAATAGAAGATACAATTACAACTCTTCTTACCAAAAGCAAATTTGTACCAATTCAACTCAGCTGGAAAAATTTCCCATGGGACCAATTTTTCAACCAATTACATATATGATGAGTATATAAATCCTTAAATTAATAAAATTAATTCAAAAATAGAAAAATCTAGGTTATATGCCTGCATTTGAACATATTTTCTGGCAGGACTCATTTTTCAGATGTAAACATGTTTCTGAAATCTGCGGGATAAAGCATATTCCCAACAAAACGATGCGATATTTAGTGGTTGCTTGTCTGACAAAGGGCTGAATTGGCAATAAGTTAGTTATGACCAAGAATGGAGCATAAAAATAAAAGTCGGTTATTTTTGGAAGTATGGCCAACATACAAATTAATTGTTAACATTGATTATATAAGGATTTCAAAGTATTGAAATGTATGTATTTATATTTAGAGCACAGTAAGAAGAATGCATGTATTCCATATTTTTTCCCACTATATTCAGAATTCAGGGTTTTTTTTTTTCCTTAAGCAGTGTCCAGATTTTAAAGAGAATGGACAAAACTGTAATATGAGAGTTAGAAATCATGTAGTCCAGAAAGGTACAACCATCTTATGTAAGAGATAGAGCCCCCACAATTCAGGGAGTTTTGAAAACTACCATAGGCCACAGGAGTAGGTAGGGAGCAGATAAGGATGAGAACCCCATCCCTGTTCCAAGCACACATGTCCACTGCATTACAATGCACATATGGTGAACTTGAGATAATTTCTGGTGACACATTAACAATCTGTGGCTTCATTTTCCATCTTCTTCTCTGTAATATCTGGAATATTATTCTTGGAATGGACCTTAATGTTGAAGTAAAAATGTTTTTTTAAATCCCAGAGAATTAAAATTCTTCTCTAAATATAGTTCCCCCCGCCCCACACACACACAAAAAAAAAATTGGAATAAGGCATTAACATTGGTAATTAGCTTAAGGTAGTTTTCAGAAGGCAAAGTCAATCTGTCCTCTGTAGGAGCAGGTCCAAAGCAAATGCTGCTAGAGATGCCATCATCTTGCCCATGTCTCCCCCTCCATGGGACATGTGACTTGAAATGACTGTTGGTGGGCAATCTCAGCTCCTGAAAGAATGGGGTGCAGGTCACTTGTCTGTCTAGAGTGTTCAATTGCTGCTGTACCAAACATAAATGGGGTTCTGATGACCACCGCCACCCTTTAGGCAAATTCCAGAGGCAAAGGTTAGTGGGGAAGGAAAAGGTCTTTATTAAGATGCTCCATAATTTGAAGGATAGGAAACTCCCTGGTTCCAGGCCAATCTCTACCACAAAACACAGGAAAAAACCTATTTGTTCCCAAAAAGACTGAAACCCAAAACCATGCCCAGAAATCCCACTCCATCCTTATCTGTTATTTGGAGCTGAAGACTGCTAAGCAAATGGCTCTCTGGCTTCAGACTCCCCAGGGTCTGCACACGAGGCTTGCACCACAATTGCCACACCATGGCTTCCTGCACTGGGGGCCCAGGGCCTGCCTCCTGGCCACATGACTTCCAGGGCCCGCCAGTCTCCTAGTGCTCTGGCACACATGTCCATGCCATGGATCCCGAGGAAGAGAAGAAGGGTGAGTATCTCCCTTCCCTCCATTTAAATCTCCTGGTCCAAGCTTCCACGCAATCCAGAGGGCTCCATCACCCCAGTCAATCCCATTCTTTTCCCAGTCTAGACTGATAGGATTTTCCCAGCGCAACACCTCTCCCTTCCACCATGTACCAGGGGGGAGTAGGAGGGCTTTTCACTAGCCTCACTAATGCTCTGGGCAGAGCCTCCTCCTGCTCCTCCTGCTTCTACTGTGTCTCTGTCCAAAGTAGAGAAATCTGTCATCACAGGCCACACCAGCTTGTTTATCACTGGCCTGGGACACCTCCACCTACAAACTGTCCCTCTCCAGGGTCTGGCCAGATCAACCTGTATCACTACTGTAAAATATTCCTAGGGAAGCAGTAGCAAAATCTGTAACTGCCAATTCTCAAACCTGTTTACCCTCAAAAGTCATTAACCAAGATCTTAAAATGCCAGGCTTGGTGCCCTATTTGACTCAAAAGGTCCAAAGTCAAAGCCTCCCTAGATACTGGAGGTTGTACCTGGAACTCTGATGTCTCCTACTCCAAGTACCTGCATCCTCAGTCCCTCTCTCTGTTTATGTGCATGGCTCTATCTTTCTCACTCTCTCCCAGGAGCAACGTGACTTTCTTCCATGGAGACATGAGATTTTAACCACAAGAGTCCAGAGAGACCGTCCCATCCCTCTCTTCTATTTCACAGATAAGATATGAAGACCCAGGAAGGTCATTCTGTCCCTCTCACTCCTTCCCCTAAAGAAAGTGACTTAGGGCAGTATTGCTGATAATCTCTAGGTGCAAACAAACTGAAGAGCATCACACAAGCAGGTTTCTAGAAACCCGTATTTCTTCAAAAAATTAAATATTCTCTAGCATTTATTTTTTAGTGTCGATATAGTCTAAAATACTAAAATCTAAGTTGATGCACAATAGTCTTGGATGGTTGAAAGCCACGGATATTAGTCTTCAAATGTACATATAGATGTAGAACTTATCCTGTCACTGTGTTCTCTACAGCTCATAAAAAGTGATGCGATTTTAATTACCCCAGGAGAGATTGAGATTAGACATTAAGAAAAAAACTTTAGGCAGGGAGAGATTCATGCTTGCCCAAAAAGCCTTCCATTAACATGTTCAACTTTGATTCATATCACACCACGCTCCATGCTTCAACATTTTTTCTGCAACAAGCCCATCCAGGTGCTTGTATATTGAGTCCTTTGCTGTTGTGGGTCTTTCTGCCTGGAGTGCTGTAATCACTTCCACATGTCAGTCTGCCTCTTGTCATTTAGTTCTCAATGCTGATGTCACCTCCTTGAGGAAGCCCTCTCTGAATGCCACAGTGCTAGACTCAGGTACTACCTCCTTGCCCCATTTAAAATCTGTACTTACAAGTTTTCCACCAGGTATTTTAATTGCTTAGTTGTTCATCATGGGTTTTTTATTTGCCTTCTTGTCTGCCTCCAGTGTCTCATTATATTTGGCCTTTAGACTTTAATATCAAACAGGACATCCTGCCTAGCATTTCAAAGTCTTGGTCAATGAGTTGGTAGTGTAAAGAGATTTGAGAAATAGCCATTGTTGATTTATTTACCATTTCCTTAAATATGTATTACACCAGACCCTAGCTGTATTGTTCATTGTTACTTCCCAGTGCCCAGAATAGTGCGTGGCACATACTTGTTGCATGAATGTAATGTTGAGTGAATGTATAAATGTACATGATTTTCTAAGAGTGACCAGAAATAACACTCCTTTTGGAGATAATTATTTAATAATTTTTAACTTTCTCAGACCAGGGTTGAGTATGAAAGGTAGAATTGACCTAAAACAGGCTCTTTTGAATCCAGGTAAATCATTTAACAGAAGAAGGAACTGAGGCCAGAGAGGCAAGGCAGCCTGAGTAGAAGCCACATAGACGCCCTGCCTCTGCTACTCCCAGCCCATCCTTTTCTGACCTGCTTTGCCACCCCAGGTGACCATTTGACCATCTTCCAGGCCACAACAATGGAGGCTTCACCATATTTCAAGAGCCTTGTGGCATTTTTAGGTGACTGTGTCTCCTAACCATTTGGAAGCATTCAGAGCATGGAGACATTCAATCAATAGTAAGGAAATCTTTTGTTCAACATAAACTATTCCTATAATCTTTCTTTTAGCTTCAGATCTCTAAATGCTTTATGTGAATCATCTCTTGTGCCTGAGGGTACCCAACAGTATAGAAAGAGCAGGTTACCTCTCTGGAGCTTGCTGTATAATGCGGTTTAATTCTTTTTCCTTCTGTTTTATTCTACTCCTTTATGAAAGGAAGGTAATATTTCCTCAGAACACAGGAAAGTAACAGGTGGTTTTACTAACACATGACACATACTAGACTGAAGAATGAGATGTAACTCAGATCAATAGTTAAACTCAACTGATTTCTGAAATGATCATTCTCTTAGTACTTCCATATCCAGAGGTACTTCAGTCAAGATATGGTCAGCAGTGTATCTGATTACTATGTCAAGAAGGACTTGGCAAAAATTCACAAAAAGAAACCTTTTCAGGATATAATAATATAATATACAGAAACTGTGCTAGGCCACACACTGTAGTATTTTAAGAAAATAACCTTCTAGAGCAATGTTTCTCATGTTATCATTGTTATGAATCTCCTGGAGATCTTGTTAAAATGCAGATTCAGATTGAGTAGGTCTGTGCTGGAGCCTGGGATTCTGCATTTCTAACGGCATGAAGGTCATGCATAAACTGCTGGACCGCACTTTGAGTAGCAAGACTGTACTACATTGTCCATGTGGTAGCCGTTTGACACATGTGGCAATGTCAGTTTGTTTAAAATAAATTAACAGCTCCCCAGTTGCACTAAGCACATTCAAGTGCTCGGTTACAGAAAGTTCTATTGGGCAGATTTGCTGAAGAAAGCATAATTTATTAAGTAATTACTAGTCCCCATGATCTTACCTCCTCTCTTTCCTAGTTATCAGCTGCCAGCTTTTATTTTTAAAATGGCAAGCATTTGATGGAGAAGCAGGTGTGTTTAGAGGGAGATGGGGCAGAAGAGAATCAGGAAGAGTTGTTGAAGAATCCAAAAAATAAAAGGTTTTCAAGAATGGAAAGGTCAACAGTGTCAAACGTTGAAAGCTGTCCGTTGACTATGAAAGTGTGGATAGAGTAAAAGGGTCATAGTTGGAGGAACATGGGATCAAATGAGGGTTTTTAAAGATAGAACATTTTTGCTTATTTACATGATGAAATCTGAAAATGCCAGTCATGAGCCACAAGGGAGAATAACCATAAGAATATACTGGTTTTGTAAATTGAAGTAAAAAAGGGACCTGTGGTGACCTAGTTCATGCTTTGAATGTTCAAAGAACTTAAATACTACACTCATCGCATGCATTTGAGATCTTGCTCCCCAGCATACGTCATCAGTTTGGCTCAAATGAAATCTTTTTAAATCTCTTTTTAAATTCTTACCTGAGGACATGTTTATTGATTTTAGAGAGAGGAGAAGTGGTGAGAGGGGGAAGTACTGATGTGAGAGAGAGAGATATTGATGTGAGAGAGAAATGGGGATCATTTGCCCTCTCACATGTTCCCACCACGGATGGAACCCAAAACCTAAGCATGTACCCTGACCAGAAATCAAACCCATGTCCTTTTGGTTTACAGGAAGTCTCTCCAACCAACTGAGCCACACCAGCCAGGGCTCAGATAAATTCTTATTTTAAAAAATCACAATCCTCAAAGACTTCTGTTCTGATGTGCACAGCTCAAGTCTTCAAAAAACCTTACGTTTCCTCCTGGTTATGTAGACAAATAATTGCTTTGTCTTTATTATACGACTGACTACAGAACTATTGGCTCTTTTACAGGCTCTAGTTAGGATGAAGAATAATTTCACTAATCACTTTTTATTTAACATCTCACTAGATCCTTAAAAATAAACTGTCTTTTCAAGGAGAGGCCAAGCATGAAGGGATTTTGTCAATTAAAAAACTAAGCAAACAACTAGAGCAGGAACAGAATCACAGAAACAGAGATCACATGGAGGATTAGCAGTGGAGAGGGGGAGGGGGAGAATGGGGGAAAAGGTATAGGAAATAAGAAGCATAATAGGTAAGTACAAAACACAAAAGAAGAGGTTAAGAACAGTTTAGGAAATGGAGAAGCCAAAGAACTTAGATATACCACCCATGGACATGAACTAAGGCAGAGAAATGCTGGGGGGTGGGGGGGTGGGGGCACAGGGCAGAGGGGAATAAAGGGGAGGAAGAAATGGGACAACTGTAGTAGCATAATCAATAAAATATACTTAAAAAGAGAAAAAAAGAAAAGTAATGACAGATAATACATGAAAAAAACTGTATGTAGCTGTGTTTTAATAAAACTTTGTTATAAAAATAATCTGATACCTCGTTCAGGGTATGAAAAGCAGTTTTCACTAGGGTAGGTTTCCTCTGAGCACTGACTGACAGCAGAGCTTTGGAGTGGCTTGCCTATGAATCTCGTAACTTTCCTCCCTCTCATGGCTACAAAATGGCAGTCTTTGCTTTCGTTTTCAAGTTCTCCCACAACTTTATGGAGACACAGAAAAAAAAGCTGTGCCTCTTTTTATCAGGGAGGAAAACATTTCTGGAAGCCCTCTAACAGGTCTGTCTATACATCTCTTTGGTCAGAATGGGCTATTTGTTGACTCCTCTACCCGTCTTAGAACTTTGATGGTTTACATTCTGTGGCCGTAGAAGGGTCTCCCTTCCCTTAGCCTACTTTGCTGCAGCACCGAAATGCGCTGCGGGGCGCAGGGAGACCTCTCCAGAAGGCATCATTTGTTGACTTCATCTATCCTCTCAGTAACACAACCAAAGGATTCTAAACACAAGGAAGAGGTCCCTGTATAATTCACTGCGTAAATTCTTTACGGTCTATCCATTATTAAATGAAAAAAAGTATAGTCAGGGAGACAAGATCTTAAATGTAACTCAGAGCACTACCAGTTGTTTATCCATTCATCTTCCTCTAAAGCGCAGTGCCTATTTCCTCCCGGCACGTCCTCCCCGCGCGCCCCGGAGTCTGTGTGTCATCTCAGCCTTTGTATTGAGGGGCACTTAGCTGCGTTTCTTGACTTGGGTCTTTTCTCACTTTAAACTTTTGAAACCAAATATTCCCTCTTTCAACCTTCTTTTCATTTTATTTTGATCATCTCATTTCAGATATTTCATCACTAACATCTTTCCTTCTTCAAGGGAAGATGAAAAAGCATTTCTTTTTAAATGCTGTAGAAAAGTAGTCCGGGTTCTGTTTTTGAAATGACATGAAAACATTTATGACTAATGATTTCTGTGAGTCATGTAACTCAGAAACACATAGACTTCCTGCCTGACTTAGTAATGTTTCATAAATGTAATGTTCAGTTTGTACAATGCCTTAAAGCTATTTCAAAAGAATACTTACAAGACTATCTTAGTTGACTTTTGCATTTCTTCTTTCCCTTTCTTTTTCCAAAATTAAAATAAAGAAATGAAACATGATCTCAATATCAAAACAATCTTAAGTTTGAATATTCAACACAGTCGAGCTATTTTCCCCCTTAAGAACAAGAAATGGTATTGCAAAAACAATTAGCCATTGTATCTAGAATCTATAAAGAATTCCTCATGGCTGGGTAAGTTTTAAAAATTCAGAAGACTAATTGTTGAGAAAAAACTTACAGTCATGAAACTGTCAGTGTTCAAAGAAACATCTATAATTAAGTTAGACACTAATCTTACTGTAGGAAGTTAAAACTAAAACGGTGATGACAGTTGTTCAGATCTCACCTGAAGTAGGATGCAGAAAGAACTCTTGACTTGCTCAGGCTAGACACACACTGCTAGATATGACTGCCCCACATGGCTACTGAGTACTTTAAATGTGATGCATCCTAGTCGAGATCTGTTATAGATATAAACTACACATTGGATTTCAAATACTTAATGTTTTTAAAAATAAAATATTATTAATTTTTCATATTGATTATAGGTTGAAGCAATATTTTGAATATGTTAGGTTACATAAAAGGTTATATTAATTTCACCTGTTTATTTTTTACTTTATTAAAATGTGGCTACCAGAGAATTTTGTAGTGTATTTTGAAATCATTCAGTTTAACACCAATTTTGGGGTGGGGAGGTTGTGTGTGTGTTCAAGATTATTTTGGCTATTTTCTGTCTTTCATGGTTCCATATGAATTTTAGAATTCTTTTTTCTATTTCTGTGAAAATGTCATTGAAATTTTCATAGAGATGGTATTGAATCTGTATATTGCTTTAGATATTATGAATATTTAAAAAACTCTTCCAATCCATGAATATAGAAATCTTTCCATTTATTTGTGTCTTCTTCAGTTTCTTTCATCAATGTCTTACAGTTTTCGGTGTATAGATCTTTTACATTCTTGGTAAATTCATTCTCACATATTTTCTTTATGTGACTACCCACCATGACCTTCCCACATCACATTTTGAGGACTATTTTACCTGTTCAGGGATTTTTCTCTTTAGTCTGATTAACTCAGACCATTTATTTGAATTATAGTGATCGGCTTACTAGCTAGCAAAGCACCTCCTTCCCCCATGCTGACAAATTTCTGGCATTGTAAATGTTTGACTGAAAAAATAAGGAAGTTTTCCATTTGTGCTTCCTTGATTCACAAATTGTGACTCCATTGTGAATTGTGTCACTTCCTGTTCTTTGGGGATTTGTAAGGTGCATCATAGTTTCTGAATATTTCAATTGCATACAGTCCTGCTTTATCTACTCTAAAGCCTGTGATTCACATATCTAAGCATTGACCAATTTTCCTAGAGAGAACTAATTCCCCCCCCAACCCCCGCTTTTTTTAGACAGGACTTTTCCTCTTCTTCTCAAGGTATTCATGGTATTTTGTTTACTTTTTTAAGCTAAATTAATTAAAAATTTGTTTAATCTGAAGTTATTTCTAGCTTTCTTCTAGATTCTGTTAGGTAACAGCTAGGAATGGGTGACAAGAGGGGAAATAAATGCGGAGCCCTTGCCCTTATTATCTAACAAAGAACTCAGTACAGGAGGCTGGAAGCAAAGGAAGACAGGTCTCACCCACTGACCCAGCAGTCCTGGCCCTGGTGCAATAAGATTGCCAGGCATTCTGAAGAACACAAGCAAAACTAGGATAGTAGAAGAGGAGAGAGTCCTTGAGACTGGGCTTCTGTAAGCTTCTGTACAATCTTACTAAGATTTCCATGTGTCCTAAATATCCTGAGGCCTAGAAGGTGGAAGAGGAGTCCTTGAAATTCTATGTATCATTTCCACTGTCTTGGAAAGAGCCCTCACACATACTTACATTTGGGTAGTCACGTCCCCCGGGGAAGCTGGCACCACCTTTACCCACCAGTCAGTATATAACTGCCTCACCCCAATCCTGACAACTATAAGTCCTCAGAACAAAGGACCGGATTCCTCTTGCCACCATTGTTATTGCCATCCTGCCTTAAGAATAAGTTAAGAAATGAACTGAAAAATCACTTTTCTCTAAAAACTTTTTCCAACATCAAATGAATCATGAATGGGTTTTATTTTATATTTCAATATATTAACTAGTAATCTAGAATAAAATTAAAATTCAATTAAACCATATAGTATTTTTTTAAAGATTTTATTTATTTATTTTCAGAGAGAGGAGAAGGGAAGGAGAAAGAGCAATGTATGGTTGCCTCCTACATGGCCCTCATTGGGGACCTGGCCCGCAACCCAGGCATGTGCCCTGACTGGGAATTGAACTGGGACCCTGTGGTTCCCAGCCTGCGCTCAATCCACTGAGCTACACCAGCTGGGCTAAACCATATAGTATTTTAGAGCATCTACTATTTGCTGGGTATTTATGCTACATCCAGAAGATAGGAATATAATTATGTTATTCTCCTTGCTTACAGGAAATGCACAGGCACATAAATGAATAAATTACAACACTGTATAGTCAGGGCGGTAAGAGAAGCAAGAACCCATGGAAGGAATGATTTACTCTATGAAGTAGTAAGATAAGGCTTCCCTGTGGGTTTTTTTTTTTAAAGGCAATGTTTTTAGATAGGTTTTTGAGTCACAGAAAAATGGAGAGGACAGTATGGAAATTTCCCATATAGTCTCTGCTCCCACACATATAGTGTCCCCCATTATCAACACCCCCCACTAGAGTGGTACATTTGTTACAATCAATGAACCTACATTGATTCATCAAAAATATCCCAAGTTCAGTTTACCTTAAGGTTTACTTTTGGTGTTGTACATTCTGTGAGTCTGGACAAATGTTTATGACATGTATCCATCATTGTAGTATCGTACTGAATATTTTCACTGCCCTAAAAATCCTCTGGGCTCCATCTGTTCACCCCACCCCCACCATCCCAACTCCTAACCACTACTGATCTTTTTACTGTCTCCATAGTTCTGCCTTTTTCAGAATGGGATAGTTGGGATGATACAGTAGTCTTTTCAGATTTGCTTCTTTCAATTAGTAATAAGCATTTACGGTTCTTCCATGGCTTGACATTCATTTCTTATCAGTGCTTAATAATATTCCATTGTCTGGAAGTGTCATAGTTTATTTATACATTCACCTACCAGAAGACATCCTCGTTGCTTCCAAGTCTGGCAATTATGAATAAAGCTGCTATAAACATCTGTCTGTAGGTTTTTGTGTGAATGTAAGTTTTCAACTTTTCAGGGTAAACACAAGGATCACTATTGCCGGAGGTAAGAGTATGTTTAGTTTTGCAGGCTTTCCTGGTTTTGAAGGAGGCATGAGCAAAGACACTGAATTATGAAAAGCACAAGGTATTTGGGAAACTTTAGGTATGGCTGGAGAGTAAACAGCAAGGAGCAAGTTGGTGAAATTAAGGCTGGAAGGTTGGCAGCGTCAGAGCCTATTCTGCCACGCATTTTATTCTTTGATAATAAAGCACCAGCAAAAACTTTAATCAGGGAAAACGTGTGGTTGAATTTGCACTTTAGAGATATTACCTTGACTACACAGAAGAGAATGACTGCGTTGCAGGCTGGAAAACCAGGTTAGATGAAAACAGGGATACATTCTGAGAAATGTGTTAGGCAACTGGATTGTTGTGTGAGCACACCTAGATGGTAGAGCCTACTATTGGGGCAGCCAAGAAGTCCATATGGTTTTATCTGTAAAATAAAAGACACATTTCCCATTTTCACCAATAACTTTATTAATTTGGGTATTTTGAGTATGCCTATTATCTCCCATGTGGTATAATGTTGATTGTTCTCAGTTAATGTCTCGATTTGATTGCTATCAACTTCAACCGGTTACCCAACTGTGGAGCATCATCCAGTGAGAAATCTCCAGCACAAAACTTCGCAAACCACTTTGGACATGTTCTCTCAGTCACAGCACCTTCTTCATACACCACACAAATCTTTTTTTGCATTTCATTTGCATTTTTACATTTCTTGAAATAGTAAAGCATAATACACCAAAAATGTTGCATATTTATTCCATCTTCAATATTAAAAAGGCTATACAAAAATTCATCAATTTTGATTAAGTTTTTCTAAATGCACATTGATAAGACAGCGATCACAATACAATCTAACAAAATTGTTTCAAATGAAGGCAAATAAGTGCTACCAGAACCACCTACAGAAAAAAACCAAACGAACTTTTTGGCCTACCCAATAAATACCTGGGCTATCTGGTATACCACCATTGTATATGCAATCCATTGTAGATCAGACTGTTGTTATATGCCACATGACTGTAATATTACACAATTTGGGGTGATACATGTTAAATGGAATTTAGGTGATCATTTTGCAATATACACAAGTATTGAACCATTGTATTGTACACCTGAAACTAATATAATGTTATGTCAATTTTACCTCGGTTTTAAAAAGTACAATTAACTTTAACATTAAAAAAAAAAGATGGGGTTGTAGGGATGAAAGCCTAAGCTAAAGCTGCAGAAATGACAATGCAGAGTGATCGAGAGATTTTGAAAAATCAACAGACTTCCTGACCGTTAAAGGTATCGGCGTGCAAAAGGGAGAGAAGGGAAGGGCAAAGGAGGAAAGGGAACAGCAAAGACAGAGGATTTGACGTTTTTGAAAATTTCTGACATGGTAAAAAAAATCCTGATATTTAATAAAGGCTGACGAAATTAGGGAAAAAAGAAAAATAAGGGGTGAATGGATGGTGCAAACACTTTCCCCTTGACCAAACTTTTATTAGTTTTCTCAAAGCCCTCTTCTTGTCTAGGCTTCCTGTCTGGGTCCTGCCTTTGGCCTGCCAAGTCCAATGTGAGCAAGAATTCTGTTAAGTCAGTTGAGATAGAATTTCCCACCCTTGATATCTCATTACCCTTGGTATCTGATCAAATTCCTCATCTCTCACCCTTAGTATTTCACCACATTGGTCCATCTTTAGCAAGAATCCTGTAAAGTCAGTTTATCAAAGATCACCCCCACCCTTAATGCCCCCTCTTAGTAATTTTCTATCCACTGACTTTCCCTCTGCTCTTGGGCTATTTAGTTCCACCTGTCTTTGTCATATTCATGGCTGAGGCCAATCTGTCTCCTACTCTTCCAGTAGTCTTAACACCTACAGCCTTAGGTGTTACCTATAGTCTTAGGACTATAAAGTCTTCCTAATCATTTTAACAATAATATTTTTTTCCTTTAACAATGGGGAGAAACATCTCTCTAAAACTAAAGATACTTCTACATGCCTGCAAAGTTTAATTTGTACATACGTTTTTTAACTATTGTATAGCTAAATAACACGTCTGGATTATGTACTGCAGGGGTTTACTAGGCATAATGATGTACACAATCCATCGAGTGCCCCAAGAGTCTAGCAAGCTGGCTTTGTCATCTTAATAAAATAATAACGATAATAATAATGTCAGTCCAGCACCCACAGTGTTTGGCAGCTTATCCTTCCTAAAAGACTTTACAGTAGTTTTTTTTACAGGGGAGCTAAAGCTTAACACCCATGAGGGCACTAGTGAGCCTAGGGGGAGAGGGTAAAAGCCTTGGTAACACTGAGTTTGAGGTACAGTAATGACACTTTTCTGTTTCCTAACCTCAACTCATTTGCTAGTTCAATTCAAAGGAGTAAGGGGGGAAGCTGTTGTAACTAATCCAAATTTGCTGTAGCATGAAAGCTGCTCGACATGTAAAAGAATGAGCATGGCTGGGCTCTAATAAAACTTTTTTAATGAAATTTGAATTTCATATAACTGTCACGTGTCCCAAAACATTTTTATTTTTTTAACCACTGAAAACATGTAAAAACCATCCTTAGCTCACAGATACTGAAAACAAAGGGTGGGCCATATTTGTCCTAAGGGCTATCTATAGTTTGCTGACCTGGTACACACAAAATGTCAGAATTTGAGAATATACCAACTTCACAGGCTGACTTCCAACGAGATGAATGTTAAACTGCTTTCCAGTGATATTTAGTTTGGCGGCCAAGCCCAGGAATGGTGACAGCTAAGTGGTAGTGACCCGGACTCACGCTCCGACGGACTCGGAGACCGACTTGAAGCTCAGATGACAAAGAACGGAAGCCCACAAAGAAAAGAACAGAAGAAAACTAGCTACTTCGCCTGCCCCCAAGCGGCGGCGCCGTTCCAGTCGCCAGCAGGCGCGTGCCCGCATGCACGCCTTCGGCCTCGATCTCTGTTTTGCTCTATCGTGCACGTCTGGAGGCGGGGGAAGAAGAGGGGCGACTTGATTGGCTGGACGAGGCCCCTCCTCCCAGATGGGCGGGTAGACGCTGACCGCGCACGTCACTTCCGCTGGGGCAGGGCGGAACTGGGGAGGAGTCGGTTTCGACTTCTCCTGTTGGGTTAGGGGTGGAAGCTCAGCTGATGCAGGCCGGGGAGAGTGGACGTCAATGTCAGGAAGAGGCGCGTCGCCACAACCGCCGTAGTAGTTGCGGCCTGCACCAGGGTAAGTGGCTGCTGGGGGTCAGAGGCGGAAGCTGGAAGCCTTGGAGCCCCGGGCGCTTGTTCAGCCCTCCTGGTCTCCTGATCTCTCCTTGGAGGCGTCTTCAGAGAGAGGACGGGGAGACTCGCAGCTTGCGGGAGGCCCCAGGACCTGGACTCCGAAAGGCGACCGAACAGCAGAAGGAGCTCGCGAGTGCTGGGGCTGTTTGTTGCGCAGTGCCCTCAGCCCCTGGCACCCCCGTGGGTTTTGATGGGCTTAGCCCTGCAAATTGTTTTGATTTCTCTGGTCCCTCCCCGCGCTTCCTGCTCCACCTCCACGACTCCCAGCCTAGTTACCCCGAGTCTGCTTGGCTTCTCCCGACGGTAGAGTTTTGCAGCGTTTCCCCGGTGACTGTCAAAACGGTTTCCCTATTCTACATCATTCTCGAATGTCAGCGCACCGGATGACTTAATTGCTTGGTATTTTTGTCAGCGACTACTTTTTAACCCTGCCCTTAACTATTGCTTATGAGGATTCAGTTGTGTGCTTTCTATTTTTTTAAAGATTTTATTTAGAGGGGAAGGGAGGGGGAAAGAGAGGGAGAGAAACATCAATGGTGGTTGCCTCTCACGCGCCCCCCACTGGGGACCCCGCCCGCCACCCAGGCCTTTGCCCCAGATCGGGACTGGAACCTGCGACCCTTTGGTTCGCAGGCTGGCATTCAATCCACTGAGCCACACCAGCAAGGGCCAGTTGTGTGCTTTTTAAAAGGTGATACTGAATAAATCGTTATATTGCAGTGCTTTCCGTCATTGTCATGTCTGTCATGTTGGGAGGAACCTGGTTTCTGTGCTTAATACAATGGTAATATTAAAGAAAAATGGTGATTCATAGGAAGAACTTAGGAGCTTTGTCATTAGGGACTGTCATATAATCCTATTTAAAGCAGCGTTTTTACTTCGAGTAAGAGTTGCATCCTGGTTTTACAGTCCTAATTGTTGAGATTTCAAAAGTGAAAAAACTGTTTAAGTGTATCGAGAAAATGCTGTTAAAACAGTGTATTATTAAGAATTTAAGAAGTGAGAATGTTTAGAGTTTATGCCTATGAGGCAGTTATTTCAAGCCTATTGTAGTTACTTTGTTAAACTGTGCAGATTAGTTGTACTTTCAATAAAACGACGTGATCTGATTATATAATTTTTCTTAATGTTGATATTGTTTTTCCAAGTCTATGTGAGTTGTAAATTAAAATCTTGAAAGCAATAGCCTTTTAATGAGTGATGTTGAATGAAAGGATCAATTTCACTAGTTTATGTATTTACTTCACATGCAAAGTTAAAAGTACAGCTTGTACTTTGACTTGTTTTTTTGGCTCAGTCATTGACAAAGGAATTGTGCTGAAGGTACATATTGTGTCACTTGTGTAACATTTATGAAAAAGTCAGAGTTAGAGCTATTCTCCCAAGACACCTTCCTGTCTCCTTATGACATAGTTTTCATCTTTCTCATATTTCACTTTGTTCATCATCCGTCAGGTTTTTTTTTATATTTATTTATTTTTAGAGAAAGGGGAAGGGAGTGAGAAAGAGAGGAAGAAAAACATCAATGTGTAGTTGCCTCTCATGAGGGCTCCCCACCAGGGACCCAGCCTGCACAACCCAGGCATGCACCCGGACTGGGAATCGAACCAGCAACCCTGTGGTTCGCAGGCCAGCACTCAGTCCAGTGAACCTCACCGCCAACAAGCATCAGTTTTTAGAACTTTGCTATTGTATTGATTTCATTGCCCTGACTTTTTTTCAAGCTATCTTTTCTCCTGTGCCTTTTGTTTCCTCGGATGAAATCCAAGGAATATGTTAGTAGGTCCATGAATATTTTGAAATGTCATGGAAAATATAGTGTCTATATACAACTAAGCATTTTTCAAGGAAGAGGCACTTTTTTCAGATTCTGTAATCCCCAAATTCTCAAGAATTATTACTATAAACCTTTCTTTGGTAAATCCAGTCTTACAGTTTCAGCTGTCACTGTGCTTGTAACTCCAAACATATTTCAATGTACGACTAAGTACAAGAGATTTTTTTTTTAAAGATTTTATTTTTATTTATTTTTAGAGAGAGGGGAAGGGAGGGAGAAAGAGAGGGAGAGAAACAGCAGTGTATGGTTGCCTCTCACATGGCCCTCGCTGGGGACCTGGCCTGCAATCCAGGCATGTGCCCTGACTGGGAATCGAACCAGGACCCTTTGGTTCCCAGCCCACGCTCAATCCACTGAGCTACACCAGCCAGGGCACAAGAGATTTTTCTTTCATATTTAATTGGCCCCCTTCCCAGTTATCCCATCTTTACAAATGGCATTCTCCTTATGACTGATTAAATACCTTTAGTTGTCGTGACACCTCCTTTTCCTTACCCCATGTTTCCTGCCCTGTGTTGTTGTTTCCCCATTTTCAAAGTGTGGCTCAGAGTTACTCCCTTCTCCATTATAGTACTTTTACCTTAATTCAAATCTTTGTCAGTTTGTATTATTCTTTGTCACCTGTATTATTGCAATAACTAAGTAAAGTCCCTAGAAATTCATTCTTTCCATCCTCAGCTGAGCCTCCACCTAGAAATTCACACATTTCTTTTCTATTAAGTTTATACTGCAAAAAGGTAGTCTAATCTTCCCTGCTTTTTTCTTAGTTGATGATGTCACCTCTCACTTTACATTTCTCTCTGTGTTTGCACTCTAACTTCATTTCAGGTGCATTTACTCTCAAAACACTTATCTGCATTTACTAATGTGATTTGAGAGCAGTTAAATTAAGCTTCTTGATTTTATTAATAGCTCTTTATGTTTAGTAATTTTTCTTGACAATTGTCATTTCTAAAGAGGCATATTAAAAATTGGTTGTGAAATTATCTAGTCTTCCTATAATTGTCCCACTTCCCTTTTTTTCTCCCTTATGTACTATATTTCAATGCCAGGTTGATAGGTATATTTATAATTGGTCATGAGGGTTATAGCCTTTTGGAAAGATACTGTAGTCTGTACTTCAAACCTGTACTGTAGTCTGGGCTTATGTAGCTCTGTCTTTTGATTGACTCTTAGGCCCATCTCTACCATTTTTCGTGCTTTTTACTTCCCTTCAAACCACCTTTTGTTCTTGCTATTCCTGATCAGACAAAGTCCATTCTTGTCTCCAAAGGTTGGTTGCTTTTTCCTCTGCCTTGAATGCTTTTTTCCCAGATACTTGGAATAATTTGTGTCCTCACTTTATTCAGGTCTCCAGTAAAGTGTCGACTCAAGTCTCCTGACCGCCTCAACTAAAACACCACCTTCTGTGCCTTTCCTTCCCAACCCGCAGCTTTATTTTTCTTTATGGCATTTCTCTACCTGATATTATATGTGATTTTAATTCTTTATTTGTTAAGAGATTGTATTGTCCTCCAAGGCCTAAAAGACTACCTGAGATTTAATAAATAGTTGGATTATTCCTTAGTATCCCTTTTTTTATCCATATTTAATGATTTTTACCTTAAATTTGCCTTAAAGTACTTTTTTGATTTCTTTTGGTTAGTATATGCCTAGTATATCTTTTTCCATAATCCATTATTTTTAATCATTCTTTGTCATTTCGTTATGGGTATGTCTAGTAACTAGCATGTAACTGAAGTTTTCATTTCAGAAATTTGCTCTTTCTGTTTACTCTTTGTACAGTTCTTTCTTATCTCCTTATTTTTTTCCTTCTGTGTTTTCATTGATATTGTAAATCTACTTAATTTTTTCTATTATTTCTAAATCCTGGTTACACATTTTCCATTTTGGCTGTATTTGCTAGTACTCTAGGTGATGATTTATTTCCTTGCTTGTTTCATACTCTTTATGAGTTAAGCTTTAGTGGTGGTGGCTTAGTGCAGGAGTACTATTTGCCTTGTGCTTTGGTGTTCCTAAACGTTAATTTCTGTTGACTTCCTCCAGCTCTGACTAGTTTGCATTTGTTTAGGGTCTCTGTACCATCAAGGTAATGCGACTGTGGATTTAGGTCTGTGATTCCTCTTTACCTGTAGATTTCCCACTGTTTCTGTGTTTGTGTGGTCAAAAACACATATAAAATTTACCATCTGAACTATTCTTATCATATAATTCAGTGGCATTAAGTTCGTTGACATTGTAAAACAGATCTCCAGAAATTTTTTTCTTGTAGAACTGAAACTCTGTACCTATGAAGTAACAACTGTCCTTTGCCCTATTCCCCAAACCCCTTGTAACCACCACTCTACTTTCTGTATCTGAATTTGACTACTCTAGATACCTCCTATAAGTGGAACCAGTATTTGTCCTTTTGTGATTGGTTTATTTCACTTAAAATAATGACCTAAATATTCATCCATGTTGTAGCATATGATGAGATTTTCTTCCTTTATTAAGGCTGCATAATGTTGCATTTCTTCACCAAGTTTTGTTTATCAGTCCATGGACGCAGGTTGTTTCGCCTCTGTTACTGTGACTAGTGCTGCTATGAACATAGGTGTGCAAATATCTCTTTTCTTTGAGACCCTGCTTTCCATTCCTTCAGTCATATACCCAGAAGTAGGATTCCTGGATCATATGGTAGTTCTATTTTAGTAATATTTTGAGGGAACACCATACTGCCTCTTATATATTTTAGTCCCACGAACAGTGCTCAGGGGTTCCAACTTTTCCACATCTCTGCCAATACTTGTTATTTATTTATTTTGATAATAGCCATCCTAATGAGGTAATATATCATTTGGTTTTGATGTGCATTTCTCTGACGATCAGTGATGTTGAGCATCTTTTCATGTGCCTGTTGGCTGTTTGTTTATCATCTTTGGAGAAAAGTCTATTCAAGTCCTTTGCCTGTTTCTTAATTGGCGTGTTTTTTGTTGTTGAGTAGTAGGAGTCCATGATTGGTTTTGAGCATGGCTTTTTGTCCACAGATATCCACAATTATGATTGTATTTCATCAAATATTTCTGTGTCGGGGATTTTAGAGCTTTTATGTTAATTCAGCTTATTATAAGTCCTGAGGAGGTCACAAGAGCCAGGAAGGTGGATAGGTTTGCTTCTTTTCTCTCCTCCCCACTGTAAAATTGGGTGTTTAAAACAATATGCTCACATGCAACTTAGAAAGATTTTAGTTCATGCTACCGTCTTCTGTACAGTCCCACTAGGTTCTTCTCCCATTACTCCATTCTCTCAGAGATCTGCTAGAATCATCTTTTAATTTGATTGCTTTCCTTCAAATACTTTATTGACAGTTTGATTTTAATCTCGTTAGCAAGATTGATAAGACCCTTCATCATCTGGGCCAAACTGCCTTTGCAGTGTCATCTTCTACCTTTCTCATTGTTCTCTCCAGGTCCCGGAGTGAAACCAGGTTACCTGCAGTTTTTGTTCATGTTGTGTTTGCTTTCTTAAATGCTTGTTTCGTTTTGTTTTTTTCATTAGAATTCCCTCCTTCCCTTATCTTTATCCCTTGATGATACTTTTTGATTTTGCCCAGATTTCAGCATCTTTTTTCATTTTTACCTGGATATTTACTCTCACTTTGTATCTTCCATTCACAAGGCACCATCTATTAAAGTGCTTTAAACTGATTTTTCTGATTACAAAAGTAAAATAAAAAGTAAAAGTCCTTCTAATGTTCTTTGGACCCCTCTCCTCAGTTCACAGGAATAAACTGGTGCTTATCCTTTCAGAATCGATCAGTCTGTGTAGCCACAGCTTTAAACTACATATGTAGGCTTTTATTTTCATTTATTACAGATCTACATGTCTGTGTCTTCACTACATACAGTGTTGCGACTTGCCTTTCACTGTACTCTGTATGAAGGATGTGTCAGTATGCACAGATCATCTGGTTGTCTTGAACTGGTATGGTAACTCGTTCCATTTTATATACGGATCATAACTTACTTAACTGTCCCTTGCCAGAAGAAATTTACATATGCTTTCAGTGTTTTGATATTTCAAGCGGTGCAGCAGGGCTTGTGTGTATATACCTTTGCACTATTATGCAAGCAATTCTTAGTAGGGGAATTGCTGATTAAAGAATATGTGCCTTTAACATTTGATAGATAGCATTTAATATTTCATTAGATACTATCAAATAGCTCTCTGTGTCTGATTTCCCCAGCCCCTTATTAAATACTAGATATTATCAGTCATTTACATTTTTACCAATTGTAAGAACAAAAGTATTTTAATTGGCATTTTTCTTTAATGCAGAGGTGTTTTCATAATTTTTTTTTGTATTTATTCTTCTGTGACTAGACTGTTTATGTTCTATGCCTATTTCTCTATTGGATTATTCTTACCTTTTTTTTTTACTTGTATGTGTTCTTTTTATATTGTGGTTACGAACCCCTCACCTGTTAGATGTTACACATAGCTTCTTCTAGCCTGACTTCTTTAATTTAATAAGAACTTATTACTAGATAGTAAAATTTTCTTTACATAGCTATCTCTAGCTCTGAACTGAAAGATCCTTAGTATCCTGTTTGTCTTTGTGGTCTCAGCATTTAGCAACATACTGAGTATAGATTACATATTCTGTAAATGATTTACAATAAATGAATTATAAGACCTGACTCTTGTCTTCAAAGAACATAGACTAGTATCACATAAACTTGTCAAGACTTTAACAACAAAGAAGAAAAACAGCATAGTGTCTAAGATGCACATTCAGTTAAGTGTTGTATAAAAACTTAACCTGTTGTGTAGCTTCTCTAAGTTAGTGGTCATGAAACATCCTACTACTCTTTTTTTTCATTGACTTCTATCCTGAAAGATGAATTATTTTAAAATGAATTATTTTAGCTTTAAAGTGAAATCTATATCAACCATAATGGAATTATATTATTCTGTCTTTTCTTTGAGACAAGTTTCCGAGTTCAGTTCATGTAGTAATTAATGTATTTTTCTTGCACCTAATTTTGATTTTACCTTGAATTCTAATTTTTTTTCCTTGCCATTTCAGGTAAGACCATGAATTATGGCATTTCTTAAATGAAGCATTCAGGAATGAAGTGAAAGTCATAACAAATAGAAAATAAGTGATTGCTAAGTTATGTCTATTAATTTGACTATAGATATATGTATTTACCTCCTTAGTAATGCACGAAGTCTTTGTGGGAAGCAGAAAAGCAAGCAACTACATTTTTTGTGCTCACCTAAATATTACTGGAAGATAAGCCATATCAGTCTACAAAGAGGTTTTCATACAAGCAAAATAAGATGTAAATGGACCAAAAGTGAAGCCTCTGCTTGCAGTAAACACTGTTATTCTCCAAGCAACAATGATTTACATATTGGAATTTTGAGACTCAGCACTTCTGCTCCCAAGGGACTTACAAAAGTGAGCATTCATATGTCCCGTATTAAAAGTACTTTGAATTCTGTTTCAAAGGCTCTTTTTGGAAATCAGAATGAAATGATCTCACGTTTAGCTCAATTTAAGCCAAGTTCTAAAGCATTAAGAAAAGTATCAGATGGTGACTGGTTAAAACAGAAAAGCATTAAACAAATAATCAAATCTCTGAAAAACTATAGTGACAAATCAGCAGAAAAGAGTTCTGTTCCAGAAGAGCAAAGTCACATTATAGATAAAGATGCAAATACTAGTAAACAAAGCGTTTTTCATGACACAAACAGTATAACCACAAAATTTGGAGAGTCATTCTACTTTTTATCCAATCATATTAATTCATACTTCAAACGTGAGGGAAAAATGTCTCAAAAAAGGGAAAACAAACATTTCGAGGACAAATCAAAACTTGAAGATAAAAAGATTGAAGAAGAGAAATCCAGTTCTCCAGATCCTGGTGTGCTGACTGATAAGAAGCTAGACTCAGAATCTTCTTCACATACTGTGGACAAGCCTGGAAGTCCCAGTGGGACACCCGAGGTTCTTCCAGTTTCTACTAAACAAAGTATTGCTAACTTCCTTTCTCGTCCCACTGAAGGTGTGCAAGCTTTAGTAGGTGGTTATATTGGTGGACTTGTCCCCAAACTAAAGTATGATTCAAAGAGTCAGTCAGAAGAACAGGAAAAAGCCACCAAAGCTGAGCAGGCTGTCAGCAAAGATAAAAATGCAGAGGAGAAAAAGCGTTTATCTCTTCAGCGAGAAAAGGCAAGTTGTTGTTATGATGGTTTTAAGTTTTGTCAAATTGATGTTTTCTTTCCTAATGGGACCTTAGAAACTCTTAACTATTTGTTAGTATTACTAGAGCAGTATCATATTATAATCATACATTTTACATGTCTTTGTAGATTATTGCAAGAGTGAGTATTGATAACAGAACCCGGGCATTAGTTCAGGCATTAAGAAGAACAACTGACCCAAAACTTTGCATTAATAGGGTTGAAGAACTGACTTTTCATCTTCTAGAATTTCCTGAAGGAAAAGGAGTGGCTGTCAAGGTAATTTTAATTTTTTTAATCTGGTTTTGTCTTGGAATAAAAATGCTGATAAACCTTCTAAAATGGGAAGGCAGTGACTTTCATTGTTTTATTTAAATATTTTTGTGGTTTATATCATACATGTGATGTGTAATATTCAGTAAATTGCCCCATTCTGTTATGCTAAATGTTCCCTTTTATTCTATGATATAAATTGGGCTGCTAGTAATAATATCTGTATTTTAAAATTAAACATTTTATAATGGAAGATAAATCTCAATATATTAACTTTTCTTTGTCTCAGTTTTTTCAAATATAAAATATCAAGATAATTTACACCCATTTAAACAATGTTTTCAGAAAAAATACTATAAAATATAAATGATGTGGTTGAGTATCTGTGCATCTATGGTAGGATTATTTGTAATATTTAACAAACAATTCAAAATATAGTGAATGGATAATGTTAATATTTCATTAGAGATCTGTAGTGTATATTTTTAACTTGACATTCAGAAAATTTTAAGTTAGTTCACATTCAACTTTTTGCTGAAAAATTATGTCTTTGCTGAAAAATTATCTAAGTCTTTGAATAATGTAGTTTTATATTAATAGCTAAACTTTCATGCTCATAAAATTTGGAATTATCTTTCATATGGATATAATCTCTTACCTAAAAGAGAAATATTCTAAATATAGATATTCATTTAAGTCCATTTAACGTTTTCATTGATATACTGAAAGCAGAGACCTAGAATTTCATGTTTTAAAGAACTCTTTAAAAACATTTATTGAAGTAAGTTGTGTGTATTAAGTTCAATGAATTTTCAAAATCTAAACACATCCTTGTAACTAGCACCCAGATGAAGAATAAATTAACCAATGCTTGAGAAGCTTACCTTGTACCACAAATCACAGTCTCCCAGAAAAGTAATCACGGGTTAGTTTTACTTCATGTGTGTGTTATATGAAATATTGTGATTGGGTTTTTGTAAGAAGTTGCTCATATTGTTGTGGTTAGTTGTGTATCATTTAGTCATTGTTGCTTTTATAGTTCATAGTTTGAATATATCACAATTTATTCATTGCACTATTGGTGGATTTTTGATTAGTTTCAGTTTTAGTCTATTATGAATAGTCTTGCTAGCTGAAATTTGAGGACTCCTATTTTGCATAACTAATCCCAAATCAAAGGACCCTTCAGTACAAAGGAGAAATGTGATATAGTAATGTATATTCAGATCAGTTATGGATGAAAATGTAGGTAGTCTAAAGAAATTTTTTACTCTTCTCCTAAATAATATCTCAATAACAATGAACTTGATAAATAGCTTTGGACATGTTAACATGTACACTTTCATATGACCTTTCCCAACTGAATTTTTAATTACTAGCAAGAATTGAGCTGTTGAAAAATGGTAGAATTGTTTATAAAATATCTATATGAGTTTTATTTGTGTGTGTGTGTACCATATTTATGGTGGGAAAATCTAGGAAATTGTCTTTTGTATCTAATGCTCTAAAAGAAACTGTTTCTTTTACATGTATGTATTTTGTGTACTGCACCATGGCAGCCATATCTAGAAAATGATCTTTGATGATTTTTTCATTATTGGTAGTGAAGATGATATCCCTTCACTATTTTTTAAATAAAAAAGTAACCTTTTATTATTTTTAAAAAAAGACAACACATGGAAATTGTAGAACATTTTTATGATTTTATTTATTTATCTTTAGACAGAGGGGAAGGGAGGGAGAAAGAGAGGGAGAGAAACATCAATGTGTGGTTGCCTCTCACACAGCCCCCATTAGGGACCTGGCCTGCAACCCAGGCATGTGCCCTGATTGGGAATCGAACCGGTGACCCTTCAGTTTGCAGCCCGTGCTCAATCCACTGAGCTACACCAACCAGGGCTATAGAAAATTTTTAGGAAAAGCTAAAGTAAGAAAATAAAAACATATTTCTGCTACCCAAGATTACCACTATTATTAAAGTATTAGTATCTATTTAAATTAATCAGATTGAACTGAGTTAAGCTCTGATAACAAAAATGCTAAAATCTCAGCAGCTTAACACAAGTTTATTTGTCACTCCTGCAAAGTCAGCAGTGATTCTGGATGACTCCAAGAAAGTGTACTTCCATGCAGTGGTTACTTTGATCTTGTTTTTTATATCTCAGTACGAGGCCTTCTCCATCTTTCGTATATCAGGGTAAGAGTATTTGAGCAGAAAGGACCATAGGTTTGTTCTGCTCAAAACGTATTTGTCCTGCCCAGTTCTACTGACCTGAGAAGTACTTGCCTTTGTGTTCTTAGAAGGGGAAGTGAACTGGGTATTGGTAATGTCTACTACAATATTCCTCCAGAAATTGTTCTATAAGTATATATCAAAATAAAGTCATTGTGTATGTACTATTTTATAACCTGTTTTGTTCAGTTTGCATTGTATACCTTTCTGTATCAGTAAATTTTCATCTCATTCTATACCCAGTTCAAAATGTTCATTATGTAACTGATTGGGTCTAAATGAGGTGCCAATTTAGACCATACATTTCATGTGGTTATTTTCCCTAAGTCACTTAAGAGGTCTGTTCAGAAAGTATCCAGCCATACACTGTGAAAGACATTTATTGAGGAAGATACAAGAAACACTGTACATAAGACAATGATGCCTCAGTCCCCTTCAAAGTAGACACCTTGGGACCTCACACAGTTCTCCCAGCATCTCTTCTAATATTCAAAACACTCTGCACAATCCTTTGTTGGAATCGCCATCAGCTGCCCCATCGTATTTTCCTTAATCTCATCGACCATCTGAAATCTTTTCCCTTTCAAATATGATTTTAATTTTGGAAAAAGCCAGAAGTCACAGGGTGCCGAATCTGGGCTGTAGGTGGGCTGAGTCACCTGGGTGATATGATGATTCACCAAAAAACTGCACAAGGCCTGCATGAGCAGGCGCATTGTTGTGATGAAGCTGCCAATCACCAGTTGCCCATAGCTGTGGCCATTTTCATCATATTGCATGTCTCAACTGACAACATTGAAGTGTAGTACTCCTTATTAATTATTTGGCCTGGAGGGGCATACTTGTGATGGACAACACCTTCCCAATCAAAAAACACAGTTAACATGGTCTTGATCTTGCCGTGACTTTGTTGTCTTCTTCGGGCATGGAGAACCAGGTGACTTCTATTGGGATGACTGAGTCTTCACTTCTGTTATAGCTATAGACCCACGATTCATCTCAGGTTGTGACTTTCTTGAGAAAATCGGTTCATTGGTAGGTTTCAATCAAGTCATTAGCAACTGCAGCACAATGTTCCTTCTGCTCTGGTAGCAAAAGCCGTGGAATGAATTTTGCCATGACACATTTCATGCCAAGATCCTACATCAGAATCTCAGGCACAGTAGTTTTTGGAATCCCCAGATCCGCTTCCGGTTCTCACACTGTCAGTCACCAGTCTTTGTTGATTGTAGCCCATACGTGCTCAGCATTCTCAGGTGTTCTGCTTGTTGTAGGTGGATCACTTTCAACAGATTCTTGACCGTCTTTGAAGTGTTTGTGGCACACTTTTATTTGCGCTGCACTCATGGCATCGTCTCCAGCAGCCTTCTGAATCATCCAAGTAGTTTCCACAGAGGAATGTTCAAGCTTAACATAAAATCTGATGCAGATTCATTCCTCTGCTCTCAGTCATTTTGAATGCAATGGCCACACAGTACACATGCTCACTCAACAGTGTCTACCGCCACCACTGACTAGTACAGTGAGGTTGTCATAGTTTACTCATGCGCATTCCAGTACACTCTTCTTGGCTGCCAGCTTACATTGATGTTGTGCAAACTGTTCTCATTCTATTAACAATAACTGGACTTTTTCTGGACAGACCTTACGTAATATAATGTAGACCTTCCTTACCTGAACCATTAGAACTGACTAATTGAAGAGACCAAGCTGTTTATCTTGTAGAATGGCTCAACTTTCTGGATTTACCTGGCTTCCTCTTCTTAATATTACTTGCTATATTCCTCTTTCCTTTTTTACTTCCTGAACACTGGAATTTAAATATAAAGGCTTGATTGAATTAAACATTTTCTTATCAGAACAAATTGTAGTTGATGTTCAGTGCTTCATACTGCATCCTGTTGGAACACAGAGTTGGTAGAACAACCATTAGTAATGCTAACTAAGGCTGACCACTGGATTAGGGAGGTGACAGTCTGGTCTTTTTACTGGATGTTTAAGCTGGAACCATTATTTTATCAACCATTAACCTGTTTCCAGAACTAGTTGTTTCATTAGGATTGCAGAATAAATTTCTAATTCTGTCGTTCTTCTGCATTATAATTGATATTATTCTGTCAAAGTAGAGCTTTCGTTCACTAGCTAAAGCAGTTAGGTTATTCTCAAAGATCAATTTTACAGGAAAAGAAAGAGAAATAATTTATTTCTAGTCACCAATTTTCAAAGTAAAGAGTTGCTTCAAAAGCTGCCCTAATGGTGATGTGATTTGGGGCATTTTTTTCTTTACTATCATTATGAACTCATGATTTTTAATAAATTGTGTTTCCGTAATCTTTTCTTCTTCCCCTCTCTTTTTTTTTTAAGATTTTATTTATTTATTTTTAGACAGAAGGGAAGGGAGGGCGAAAGAGAGAGAGAGAAACACCAATGTGTAGTTACCTCTCATGTGGCCCCCACCAGGGACCTGGCCCACAACCCAGACATATGCCCTGACTGGGAATCGAACCGGCGACCTTTTGGTTTGCAGCATGTGCTCAATCCACTGAGCTACACCAGCCAGGGCCTTCCCCTCTCTTTATTTAAATGCTGAATTTGTCTCAGCTTTGACTTGGAGGTTCCCCTTCAAGCTGATTTAAGTATCTTTTTAAAACGTTAGTATAAAAATATATGTAGAAAAATATATATCATAAGTATACAGCTCCATGAATTTTTAAAATTGAACACGTCTGTGAAACCACCACCCAGTGAAAGAAAAAGAGTGTTACCAGTGTTCCAAAAGCTCCTTTGTCACCCCTCTAATCACTGTCTCCAAAAACACTGACCACTTTCTCTGCCTTCTAGCAGTGTAGATTAGCTGTGCCTTTTTCTAAACGTTCTACAAATGGAATAATACAGTATGTGGCTTTTTATGTGTTTCTTTTTTCTGTTTAACGTTCTGTTTGCTAGGGCCTTCTATATTGTTGAGTATACTTGTGGAACGCTTGTTTTCATTGTGATGTGCCCTGTGGTGTGAATGTGGCACAATGTACGTATCCGGTCTACTTCCGGTGGCCATTCGGGTAGTTTCCGGTTTGGGAATATGTAGGAATAGTGCTTCTGGGATATATCTTTTGGAAACATATGTCTTCATTTCTTGGGGTGTATACCCAAGAGTGATATTCCTGGTCATAAATTATGCTTGTTTGCTTCTTTAGTAGGTGATGTCTGATGATTTTGCATAGTGCTTATACCAGTTTATACATTCACCAGAATTGCATGAGCCTTCCGGTGGTTCTGCTTCCTCTTCAGAACTCTATATTATTTATCTTTTTTATTTTATCCATTTTGTTGAATGTTTACTGGTATTGAATTGTGGCTTTAATTTGTATTTGTCTGGTAACAGTGAAGTTCAGCACCATCAGTGTTTATTGGTCATTTGAATATTTCCTTTGTGAAGTGCGTATTTCAGGTCTTGCTCATTTTTCTGTTGGGTTGACTGGCTTTTCCTACTGATTTGGAGAATCTCTTTATATATAATGGATATAAATATTTCTATATATATTATAATAAGTGTATATACAATATACATCTATGTTTATTATACGTATATTTTCCCAGTCTAGCTTACCTTTTTATTCTTTCTAATGGTTTTTGGCAAACAAATATTCCTAATTTTAATATTGTCCAATGTATAAATATTTTCCTTTATGCTTAGTGTTTGTGTCCTGTTTAAGGTATCTTGGCCTATCCTAAGATCATAAAGAGATTTTCCTGTGTTTTCTTCTAAACCTTGATTGTTTTACTCTTCACACATGTTTGCTATTCATGTAGAATAAATTAGGTTATATGGTGTGAGACCTGACTTCTTTTTTTAAATACACACATCCAGTTGACCTGGCACGTAATTGTCATAAATTAGGTGATTATATATGGATCTGTTTCTGAATACTGTATTCTGTTCCATTGGTATATTTATCCTTGTTCCAATACTATACTGATGAAATTATAACTTTATAATAAATTTGATGTCTGGTAGCACAAATATTTTAACTTTGTCCTTTATCTTAGTATTGACTTAGGTGTTCTTGGCACATTGTATTTCCATATAAATTTTAGAATTACCTTATCTATCAAAAATTTTAAGAAAGAGAATTATTCATGCTGGGATTGCATTGATCCTATAGCACAGTTTGGGGTGAATTGAGTCTTTATAATACTGAGTCTTCCAAGCCTTGAATGTAATACATTCTTCCGTTTATGTGGACTGTCTTTATTTTCCCTCAGTGTATGAGTACATTTGGACTGCTACAGCAAAACCAACTAGGTGGCTAATAAACAACAGAAATGTATTTTCTGGGAGCTAGAAGTTCAAGTCCCAGGTGCCAGCATGATCACTTTTGGTGAAGGTCCTCTTCTGGTTCCTAGCTGGTACCTTCTCACTCTGCCCTCTCATGCTGAAAGGTGCAGGGGATCTCTGAGGCCTCTCTTATGAGGGCACTGACCCCATTTCTGACAGCTCTGCTCTCATGACCTAAGCACCTCCCGCAGGCTCCACCTCCTGATACCATCATCTTCGGGCGTTAGGGTTTCAACACATGTATTTTGAGAGAACGCAAATACTCAGACCAGAGCACTCACTGTTTAAAAGTTTTTCAATCAGTGTCTTGCACATATTTCATTAGATTAAACAAAATAAAAACTAATTCCTAGGTATATGATGTTTGGGGATAGTAATTTCATTTTTGGTATTTAATGTATTTGAACGGTAATTGTTATATTAGGATCACCTCTTGATCATTTGGTACTGGTTTCATATACTGTTTAATTTTTCTGGATACTGGACATTGTTATTTCAAAAAAAATTGCTTAAGATCTAGATTGCATCAAATGATTTCTTTTTCCAGAGATAGTTTATTTGTTCCTCTGCTTGAAACACGGGGTGGGGGCACTGATGACCTTAAATCAGTTAGGGTCAGCTGGGTTAAGGCTGGGTTACAGTTTGGTGAGACCTTTAGTTTGCCCTTTTTTTAGACCGTATTTCTCTAGGGCTTGCAATTGAGAGCCTGGTGTGTTTACGACCGCCACAACCGTTACCCTTCTAAGCCCTAAAATCTCAAGAGTACAAAACATTGCACTCTCATTTCCAGAGTTTTTCAGCTTTAACTTCCCACACTACATAATTAAAGAATCCACTGAATACCTTGAGGTGAAACCAGCCTTGTGATTCGAGGCCCTGCAAGTCTTCAGTTTTGTGGCTCTAAACCCATGAGACTCTAAATTCTAAATGATCCTCTGGTTTCACTGTCCTCCATTTATTGTCCTCTGTCTGAACCAAACCCAGCACTTCAATCTTTAGTTTCTTCTCCAACACAGCAAATGCTTCAGGGGAAATCAAAGTTCAATCCTAGCAGTTATCCTCTTCCCAGAATCTCAGCCCCTCCTGTCCCTACAGCCTCAGCAGCTCTTCAGTGCATTTAAACCAATGGCACTTTTTTTTTTTTAAATCAAGCTTTTCAGTTGGTCTTACAAAGAGACTGTTCTTTGCCAACAAGAATAGAAATTAATGTCTTCATGCTCTGCCATTGCTCAGGTTCCTCCAGTGAGGTCTTGGGGGTCAACACTAAGCCAGAGCAAGTAAAACAAAAAAATTGAAAAATTTAGAACAATAGTGTTTTAGATTTGATTTATTATTAAAAAAAGAAGAACAAAATGAGTGATACGGTGGGGGTTATTTGATTTACTGGAGGTTACACAGCACAAGTATAGCTGCAACTCAACTATTCCTTTAAATCTTAAATCTGGGCTACTGACCAGGTAAGGTGATTCTGTGCACAGAACCTAGAAAGCCCGGTAAACGCATTGTAGAACCCGAGGATTTAGACTCTTGCCTCTGATCAACAGTATGCAGTTGAATGCTTAGCATCTTAAAGTGCCAGGTTTGTTAACTTTTTAATTGTAATGGTCAGCTTTTGCCTTCTGCCTTAACTTTGTTAATTAACTTTTGTTCATATATCACCATGAGCCACCCTTGTGTTCAATGTTCAATGTATGCAAGATTTTTTTTTCTTTTAGTAGGAAGTTTAATTCCCGATAATTACCATGAAGCAGTTTCATCTTAACTTTGGGATTTAGACAAAATATTGTATCAAATTTATAATGTTAACCTTTTGTTGTAACATTGTTTGTAAAGTTTTGTTAAGCAAATTACATTTTCTCTAATTGTTCAGCATTGCATCTTTAAAGGAAATATTTGGAAAGAGGTTAATTTTTGACCTAGATATTAGGACAAATATATTCTAGATATTAATTGACATTAATTAATGTATCAAGCATTAACATATCATTTAAGATTCCTGAGAAAGTGATAAACACTGGCACCTTCATTGCATGTGATGGTATACATGCGTTGGTTACAAATAATCATGTATTTTTACTTTTGATTTCACAAAAGTAACAAAAAATCATTTTTCTCAATATAGGAGAAAATTATTCCATATTTATTACGATTGAGGCAAATTAAGGATGAAACTCTTCAGGCTGCAGTTAGAGAGATTTTGGCTCTAATTGGTTATGTGGATCCAGTGAAAGGAAGAGGAATTCGAATTCTTACAATTGATGGTGGAGGAACAAGGTAAGACTGGAAAAATGATCTTTAAAATCTATAATCCCAGTTCAACCTTAGGAATTTTTTAAAAATAATTTGGTGTAATTATATCATTGCAAAATTAAACTTTTTAAATAAAACATGAAATAGTTTTTCTTAATTTGCTTCTTTATCAATTTCAGAGTTCCTTTAACAGATCCGAATTTCCATTTATTTTAAATCAACCTAGTATTTATATTTTAATTTGATCTTTTCAGACAGTTTTGGTAGTTTAGGACAGTTTGTCAACAACATTCTCTTAAAATCTTAACAGTGCTTTATAATGTTTGCTTTTTTTATTATGTTTATCTTACCATATGTCAACTGCTCATTTAGTAAGGTGATGGTAATAATATCAGTGACTTCCTGGCCCCCAACATCTTCACTTGCAGATGCCAGTTCTGGTGCTACCCAAGAATTGTTAAATGCATTCTTAGCACAGAAGGAGATAATTTTACTGTCAAGCTCCATTCTTCTGGCAATCCATCCATGCTTCTTATTCTGTCTTAGTTTGTCTAGTTTCTTACGACTTATTAGTTAGATTCTTTGGCTTGGTTATGAAGCTTTCCCTCAAATTTGCTAGCTTGGGTTCTAGTTTCCTGCCATTTTCTACTCTTGCCTCTTAGATTCATAGTACATGCCTTGCCTAATGTTCTTTATCTGATTAATTTACCTAATTAATTTCTCTCTTTGACTTCCTTCTCTGGTATACCTGCTTTGCCAATCACTCTACTGTATGATCAAGTACTACCCTTATTTTTTTTGTTAAATTCTATAGTCATGCACGTGAGCCAAATCCTTTAATGTGAGTGATGCGAGGAGGAGGCTGTTTAATAATCTAGGCAGAGGGCAATAAAATACCAGCCTCCGGTGGTGGCAAGTGGGAAGCAAGAGAAAGGAACAATATGCAAAAAATTTGAAGAGAAAGGGGGGCTGGATATAACAACAATAGGTCAAGATCATTCTTAAGTATAAACCCTCTGGATGACTAGGACGGAATTGCAGGGATCGGGGAGAAGGTGATTGCTACTGAAAAAGACTTCTGTTTTAGACATGTTGAATATAAGGTATCACGCTTCCACATAGAAGTGATTAGTTGGTAAATGAAGATAAAATTGATTGAGAGGAAAAGTCTTAGAAGACCTTTTGGATTGTTGTTAGGGAAGTGAAATAATCCAAGAAGGTGGACATCATTCATGTGATAAAGTTGTAAAGAATTGGAGAGAACCATTCTAATTCACAGAATTGGTTCAAGGGATGAGAAGCAGGGAAAGTGGCAGTTAAGTGAGTAAGGAATTTCACTAAGGAGTAGGAAGAAGCCAGTCCTCTCTGCCATTAAGTTCAGGGGAGTTGGGAGCGGTGGTATGATTGAGTCAACTAACGAGTACTGATTAAGTGCCTACCATTTTCTAAATACTGACTTAGGTCCTGGTGTGACTCAGTAAATAAAACAGACAAAATCCAAGTCTTCATCATGCAACTATTCTAGAAGGAAAGAGACAACAAATAGAAAAAAATATTGAGTAATGGGTGCTATGAAGAAAGTAAAAGCAAGGTAAAGGGATAGAGAGTAACTGTTATTCCAAAGAGTGAGCATGACTGACTTTTTTTGAAGTAACATTTAAGTGGCGCTCTGAAAGAAGAACATTAAAGGGCATTCGGAAGTCTGTTTAGAGTGAGGGAAATAACGGGGAAAAGAGCTTTATGACCGACAAGTAATTGACTTCCTAGAAATGGGAGTTTTGAGAGCCATAGGAAATTGAAGTGAAGATAATTTGGGAAAACCTAGAGGTGGGTTAGAGTGAAGGTAGGGGTAGATCGTTGGTTCTTCTCTGGACACATCTTTCCCCCTAGAAGACAGTTGTGTCTGGAGGCATTTTTGGTTGTCACAACGAGGGGATTGCCACTTGGATTTAGTGAGAAGACAGTTGTTGCCAAGTGTCTACAGTGCATAGGATAGCCCTCTACAGCAAAGAATTATCCACCCCAAAATGTCAACAGAGAAACCTTGGTTTAGGGGAACGTGACAGAGCAGCCAGAATGGGAAATCTGTGTTGAAATAAGTGAGATAAAAGGGTTTGTAAGAAAAAGAATTCTTATCTTTTATTTATTTTGTGTAAGAAAAGGTACAGTATTGGGCTTATAGAATCAACCTGGCAAGTATACTTATTTTTAAATTTATCCTGTTAATTTCTAAATACAGCATTTACAAATAGTTTTCTTTCTCATTATACAAGTAAAATTTGGGAGGAAGAATATAAAGTAAAACAAATCATAGCTCAGAATTTCAAGATTATTTTTAATATTTTGATTTATTTCTTGAAATACTTTTCTTTGTGAATATATATGCATGTTTTTCATTTTTATAAGTGAGGGAGGCTGTATTGTTAAATATATTTTATGCAGCATTATCTTTAATTCTGCATGTCTCACCTTGAATTCCTAACATAGCTCTGTTATAAGCCATTTTATGTTCTTTTAACACTTCAAATCTACATAACTTCTTACAATTAAAATAAACATCATCATTTTTTATTTTCTGGTGACTTCCTGTATCAAAGTATAATTTGTCATTCTCAATTTTATTTCTTGTTGTCTGACCTCTATTGAGTTCCAGGACTTCTCTGCCCCACACCTTGGGTTGGGATTATAATGTTTCATTATTTCTGTCTATTCTCCGAGTGTTAAGAATTGTCCACATCCCAGAGGTTATTATGCTAAGTGAAATAAGTCAGACAAAGACAAATATCAAGATTTCACTTAAACGTGCAATCTAAAAAACACAATAAATGCACACACAAAACAAACTCTTAGATACAGAGAACAAACTAATGGTTGCCAGACTGGAGCAGGTTGCGGGAACGGGTGGAAAAGGTAAAAGGATTTTGAAGTGCAAATTGGTACTTACCAAATAGTAACGGGGAAGTGAAGAACAGCATAGGAAATATAGTCAACAATATTGTGATAACTATATATGGTGCCAGATAGTTTACCAGACTTACTGGGGTGATCACTTTGTAAGTTATATAAATGTCTAATCCCTATATTATGCACCTGAAAATAATATATGTTGTATATCAACTACAATTGAAAAATAAATTCAAAAATTTTCAAAAAAGAATTGTCTACCCTGAATTGGCCTATACTTCCTAGACTAGTTCATCTTTTACATTCATTGTGAAGTTATTTGTAGCCTTTGGCAAAAATCCAGAAATTAATAAAGTCAGTAGCATAAATTAATACATCCTTAATGTAGAGCACTATCCTAAGGTTGTTAAGAGTTTTAAAAAATGAATAAAAGCTTAAAAACGTGACTAGTGAAATGTGCAAAACAAAACCGTATAGAAGCATAGGTGGCCAACTACATTGGTAAGAGAAGAAACCAATATATGGCATCCCAAACTGGTGAGTGGCGGCTTTAAGTATTTTCCACTGTTAGGGTATTTTTGATATTTTTATCTTTATTTTTATTTCTTATGTATTGATTTTTAGGAAGAGAGAGAGGGAGACATCAGTATGTATGTACTCGGTGGTTGATTCTTGTATGTGCCCTTACCTGGGATCGAACTTGTAACCCCGGACAACACTAAGCAACCTAGCTATCCAGCCTGGAGTGTTGGGATTTTTTTTTTTAATCTTACATTGGCATATCTCTGTAGTCTAGATACTAGTATAAATTTTAAAACGTGCAGCTGTAGCACAGGTTTTGTACCGCTATTTAGATACTGGATATTCAATTGAAAACTTAAGCAGCTTTTGCTGATGCTAATTTATATTATTTGTTTTCGTGTTAGCATACAAGCTAGAAAAGCAATTTTTAGGATTGTTTTATTCAATAACTTAACTTTTCTTGAAACGGGAATTCTTATTTTGCCTTTATCTTTTCTATAGGGGCTTGGTTGCTCTTCAGACACTACGAAAATTAGTTGAACTTACTCAGAAGCCAGTTCACCAGCTGTTTGATTACATCTGTGGTGTAAGCACAGGTAATTATTATTATGGGAATGCTACATCCTAGCAGTGCATTCAGAAAAAGAACATTGAGCACTTATGTTCAAGATCATTCTTTGAAATGATGAATGTTAATTTCATGTTTTGGTGAATAATCCTTTGATTTGCTTAATGAACTTTTAAAAATATTTATTGGGAATAAGGTAACATTAAGAAGAGAGTTTTTAATGTGTTTGCTAATATTTTCTAAAGTCACAGTGACAAGTTACAAAGTTTGAATTATCACTTTATGGTATAAGGACAGTGATGAAATATTGTACTTGAACCAATAGGGTATTAAAGATAGGTAAGATTGTACTTATTTCTGAGAGGTGTCCCTTTGTGAGATAATTGCTTTTTCTATCATATTTCTTTCATCTGGTTGTTTGTATTACAGAACCCCACCTTTGCTGTTCTGGAACAGCTGTGGGGTTTGATTGCCCGTCACCAAGAAGCATGACTTCCAAGGCAAGAGTTGGTGAAAAAGGAAAGGGAGTGTTTACAGGTTACAGTGATCCCTCACCTATCGCAGGAGTTACGTTCCAGAGACCCCCCGCGATAGGTGAAAATCTGCGAAGTAGTGGTGTTATATTTATTTTATTATTTATGTGTATTTTAAGGCTTTATAAACCCTTCCCACACTCCTATAAACCTTTTCCACTCTCTTATTAACCTTTTCCACTCTCTTATTAACCTTTCCCACACTCTTACAAACACTTCATATGCTCTTAAACACTTTCTACACTCGTAAACCTATGTAATTTTAACAACATATAAAATTCTATGTGAGTGCTCACCAGTGAAGTATACTACAACTTGAATGATGAAGATCATGAGTTATGTAGCTGTGCGGTACTGATGGCGATGAAGGTGATGACAATGAGATGAATGTACTGCACAGCCAAGAAGAGCATTACAGCTCTTCTGAAGGCACCACTTCATCAGGCGCTGCATCAGGTGGTGCAGTATCTTCGCCCTGGGCCGTAACTTCTATTTCCGCTGAAGGCATGGGTGTAACTGATCTCTTCGTCCAAGTAATGAACATAGTTATAGGGAGTTGCTGGCACTGTTTTTTCTTCTGAATGAGAAGGTTTTTATAAATTGACATGCCACTCTCAATTGTATTTACGAAGTGCAACGAACGAAGCACCTGGGGGTCCCGTTCTTCAGCCACTCGCTGAAGTTCTTTGGCCATCCTGACCATGGTTGCAAGACAATCGAGTGTTAGGCCAACCTCCTCCTCTTCTCCAACCCATAGTTCATCATGTTCCTCATCATCTTCACTTGCTGACTTCGTCATCTCTGTCAGGTCTTTGTCCATCAATGGTTGTGAGTGGACATCCTCAGAGGCAGCTTCTCCATGCAGAGAAACGCTCTTGAGTCCAAAGCGTCTCTGAAATCTGTCAAACCAGCCCTTGCTGGCACTGAATGGGGTTGGTCTGGTGGGAGAAGCACTTGATGGTCCTGCTTCTGCGTCATCGTCCTTGTCTTCATCCTTGTCACCATTGTGAACATCCATGCTTTCTGCGAAACTATCATAAAGTTTCTTGGCCTTCTTCTGGATGGTGTTGGTATCCAGCAAAAGTCATTGTTGCCGTAGACCTAATATTCTTCTCGCCTTTCTTTATGTAGCGAACAGTAGATTTGTTGATCCCGTAATGGCGGCCTACAGCCACATAGCTTTTGTTTTCCTTTAACATGTTGAGAAGTTCCACCTCTTCTTTGATGGTAAGCATATTCCTCTGGTGCTTGGATTCACTACCAGAAGCCTTAGAAGGTACAGAACATTTGGGTGGCATCATAGGGCTTGAAATAAATTCAAACTTTTACGAAAATTTCACAAAAACACAACACCGCAGAGCAACACTATGCACAGCAATCAGACGTTGATGTGAAGTGGACGAGGAGAGATGCTGAACATATGGGCACAGTGCGGGAGAGCAAACAGACCGATGCTACAGTCACTGAACCAATCAGCATCCAGGATACAGAACACAGTGCTGTGGTTGGTCGCCTTCCATTCTATTAGCCAATAGTATGCCGTGTACAATCTCACACTGGCAAACTTACACAAGCGGTAGTGGCATACTGCATTCCCATTATGGACAATATGGCATTCATCCGCTGATGAAATGCATACTGTATTTTATTTCCATTTAATATTCATTTGATATGTTTGAATTAACATTTTTTATATTGTTTTAAATTTTTTAGGCAAAAATAATTAAAATCATAAATATTATATAAATACCTATTACTGCACAGTCCCGTGATATAGCGAAAACTCCGCAATACAGAATTAGATATATTTTTTTAAAACCCGTGATACAGTGAACCCGCAATAACTGAACCGCAATATAGCGAGGGACGACTGTATACAGATTCAGAATAATGGCACATTTCTGCTGTTAAGTCCCACTCTGTTTAAAACACTCCAAAATGCATGATCCTGCCCCCCTTTGCCAACCCAGGCAAGTTTCAGAATACAGAAGTCAGAGGTACTGTCTTTCAGAAAAGCAGAAATCTGCAGCTCAGCATTTCCAGTCGCAGTTCAGCATTCCAGGCATCTCCCACTAATCCGTGCTTGGTTAGACAGCTCTGTGCATAGCTCCATCAGCTCTGCCACTGTGTTCTCCAGGCAGGTTTCCCAGCTGGTCTCTGTGTTGTTCCTCTAGCTCTTAATCCAAAATCTCATGGCATCTCCTAACTCTAAACCATATGGTGCCTCATTACACACCAGACCTCATGGCAGAAGCCCCCTACCTCATGACTCCTTCCTCATGGCTGCCTCCTTTTCTCTCAGACCTCATGGCTGCTCTTCACTGATGACCTCGTGGCCAATGGGGTGGCCCTTCTATATCCTTTCAAACCGCTTGGCTGCTACCCTCTCTTTCTCATCCACTCTTATTTTAAATGCTGACCTGGAGCTTCCTATGTGACCTCATATCTGACCCCCTACAATGTGCTACTATTTCCAGTTTCTTCATATCTTTTACTTTCTTTTGGCTGCCATCTTTAGTCAGGGCAGGAGTACCCGATGACACAGGAGTCTTTGGCTCCTGCCTCTGGCGCAAATGCTATATAAGCTTCCCAGCTGCATCAGGAGTCACTGCATGGTCTGAAAGTCATGTAAACCTTTTACCTGGGGAAAAATTCAATATTTTTAATATCTGCTCATTTGTATAGTAGCTATCAACTTCCCATTGTTATAAAAAGTATTTTAACTGCAGTATCATCCCCTTCCCCCATCCCCCAACCTTGGGCTTTGGGGAGTATTTTCGGGGACCCCCACTTTGCACCCCATTTCATTTGAAGCCAGAATTTATATAGATAAATGTGAGAATCTGTGTTTATTAAAGGCTACTTTTAATATCGCTAGTTGATTCGTAGTTACAATTTATAGTTTTGTGTTTGTATATAAGAAATTGGCAACTTGAATACAATTGTACTGAATAATTTATTAGTTTTTATTGAGTCATCATCAGATGAATTTTTGTTTTGTTCTACTATCTCCTTATCCCAGCTCTCTCATCCATCTATTCCCCACTCTCAGTACCTCCCACCCCTTCACATCATATCTCAGGATGCTCATTGCTATTGCTTACCTCCCAGGTAACTCTGAAGGACTGTTAAGATCTCAGATCCTTGCTGTATATTTTACTGTTTGACATGATAATTTCTCAGTTTAGTTTATCTTCATAGATTTCAATTTCTATATCTTTTATCTAATTTTTTTGAATTACTATAGTAGTCTAAAGACCTAGCAACAAAATCAAATGATTTGTCCACATTATTTGTGTCAAGTATGACAAGTTGTGAAAACTGAATGAGAATAGTCGCAGGGATGATTCAATAGCATTGGGATTCTGATTTCTATGATATTACACTGAATACTAATTCCTCAAGATGTTAGCGTATTTGGAAAATGTTGGGTTAAAGGAAGTTTCTTTATAGAAGCATTTCTAAGATCTTTTAGTGTGTTAAAAGTGCATTTTGACTTTCAGATTTGGAAAATAATATGTATATCCCAAATTGATTTGACTATGGAAAATTGTCTTGAAGAGACATTTTCAAGGGCTAGAGTTTTTTTGGTAATTTTTTTGGAACTATTAGCTTGAATATTTCCTTTACATTTTAGAATGGTCCTAGCAATTCAAATATTTAAACATATCTACAAGGTAACTTCTTACTTTGACACTATTCTTAGTAGGTGGGTGCTCAGTAAAGAGAATTTTAAGTCACAAAGATTAACCCATGGAGTAGAATATCAGTTCATGAATATGTACATTTCTGTATTAATCATAATATAGCTCTTCCATTGTTTTCTAGCTTATGTTAATCTTAATTTATAATACAGCACTTACTATTTTTCTTTTTTTTTCCATTTTGTATATTCCAATGTGGAAATTTTGTTTCATTTATAATTTCTATAAACTTAATAAATATATACTTAATACAAGGGTGATGTCCTTACCAGTTCAATAAAATTCAATATTTTTAATATCTGCTCATTTATATAGTAGCTCTACTTGAAAGGAACTTGATTTTTTTGGCAAGTTATTTCTTGTGTTAATTACAACTTTTCTACAGATTGAAAAATAACAATATCTATTATATACTTATGCCACACTAAGCAGTGATATGATACAGGTATTTGCCTTGTCCAACCCGACCATCTCCCCATCCCCCTAAACCTTTCTCCAGTTTTTCTTGTTAGTTCAGGGTTAGGCCAATTAGGTACACTAGGTGGCAGCGTGTCCCACCAATTGCAGCTAGGATATGAAATCTGCTATTTAACACATTGTGTGCGGGGAGCTTTTATCGCAAGCTAACAGGTGGAGCGGGCCATTTTTGCTAATGTTTTGTGTAAATGGCAACATTCAGTAAAATTACGATAACTTTAGTTTTACATATTTTTTTCAATGAAACTTTTTGTGATTTACTATAAAATGTATACTGAATTATTTTTCTTAAATTATAAACAGACAAATACTGGAAAAATCACTGGAAATTGAAATAAAAGTAATAAAATATGTAAAAATTCCGATTTATTGAAAATATTTTGAAAAAAGTACGTAAAATGTGTAAAAAAAGAAAGAATGAAGTTTTAGTAGTGTTTTTTTGTATGATAATCGTTAAAACAGACATACATACATAATTGACCATTGTCTGTGTTAAAGAGACCCAAATTTTGTCCTTTGGAATTTGTATATCTGCATGTTAGCATCCCTT